>BMAC01000441.1:340301-362875 GCA_014905375.1 Phtheirospermum japonicum | reverse complement strand
AGGAGTTTCTCCATACAGCAGCCCAGGATTCTTGGTTCGCAACCATGGAGAAATAAAAAGGGGAAAACCAAGATTGGTAATTAATTACAAAGGAATCAATAACATCTTGGAGTTTGATGGATATTATATCCCAAGCAGAGAGCATTTGGTGAATTGCATTAAGAATGCAAAAGTGTTCTCTAAGTTTGATTGCGAATCTGGATTCTACCAGATTAAGATGGAAGAAGGAAGCAAGAAATTCAAAGCCTTCTCTACACCACAAGGACACTATATCTGGAATGTTATGCCGATGGGCCTAGCAAATGCACCTCAGATATATCAAAGAAAGATGGATAATCTTTTTAAAGATTATTTCAACTTCATGTTTGTATACATTGATGATATACTCATCGCATCAAAAAACATGAAGGATCATCTAAAACATTTGGAGATTTTCTCAGATGTTTGCCGCAAGGAAGGATTAGTGCTTTCGGAAAAAAGGCAGTAATTGCTACAAGACATATCGAGTTCCTTGGAATAGAGATCGATGAGTCTGGAATTATTCTACAGAATCACATTGTATAAAAGATACAGGGATTTCCAGAAACACTCAAGGATAAGAAACAACTTCAAAGTTTCCTAGGAGTTGTTAATTTCGCCGGGATGTTCATAAATAACCTGGCACATTACAGGAAGGTGTTTAGTTCCCTACTAAAAAAGGATGCCGATTTTAAATGGGAAAAAGAACACCTTGAAGGGATTAAATAGTTAAAGGAGGTTTGCAAACAACTCCCCAAATTGGCAATTCCGAATGACGAGGACGAGCTGGTCCTATACACGGATGCCAGTGATTATTGGTGGGCAGCGGTTCTTACGAAACTAACGCCCAAAGGAGAAATGCCATGTAGATATTGCAGCGGGCTATTCTCAAATAGCGAGGCAAACCGATGGCATATCAATGAAAAGGAGTTTTTCGCAGTTAGAAAGGCGTTTAAGAAATGGCCTTTATTTCTACTATCTAAGAAATTCACCTTAAAATTGATAACTCAAGCGTTAAAGCCTTTTTGAAAAACAAAATTGAATCTAAACCCGAAAAGGCTAGATTACTTAGATGGCAARCTGAATGTCAATATTATGATTTTGATATTGTCATTATAAAATCTCATGAAAATGTTCTTGCAGATTTTTTAACGAGAGATGGAGGGATCAGAGATTGATTCGTTCCTCAAAATGGCGAGGCATCTAAGGGAACACCTGGAGATGCTTTAACGCGAGTTCGATGCATTGACCCTCAATGCAGAGGTAACCGGAAGGTTACAACGAGTTGATCGGGAAACTGTTTCCGATCGAATACGAGGTTGCATACAGGCCAACGAACAGYTATGGTCTGTAATGAGAAAGCCCCTTCTCCGGGCGACATCTTCAATGGTGCAAAAGGAGACACTTCGAGTACAGGGCTCTATACCTGTAGTAGGGGATTCAAGTACCCCTAGCACGAGAACTAAGAGGGAATCATCCACGGATGAACCGTCTCAAGTTAAAATCGATACTTCGGATTTAAATCCCGAGTCTTCGAGTCAACCCATCGCCTCAGGGGTTAATGAGGAAGAGATCGATCTTAGGCCACAGATAGGCAAATCTAAGATCGATACTTACGAAATTTTGAAAACTCCTCATTTTCAGGTTTACCAACAGAGATGGGAAAGGTTAATAACCAGGTTGGGAATTAATCCGGCAAAATGTCTAATGGATGTTTCCGGAAGATATCCTAGAATATGGATGATGCCAGAATCTCATCCACAAGATGTAAAAAGCTGGTATGAATTCGGGGCCTTAGCGTCGGTTCATACAAGATCACCAAGCTTCTCGGAAATATCACAACTTCCGAGATGGATACAAGATGCAGTGCATGAAACATGGGCGAATAACCCACATCTTGCACGAGGTGATGTCCTAGAATTATATTTCTTTAGCGCAGCACCAGAACCAGTTGGAAAGGGAATGCATGAAGTGTTCCATTTCATCAAACTCAGGCGACCAGACATGGAAGCAATTAAGAGAATCAAGGCACCATCGTCTGAAGGAATTCCGTTAGTGGCATCACTCACGGAAGACGACATGTCCACAAGAAGGGCATGGGGTCTTTGGGTCTGCCTCACCGAGATGGACAAAGTCAAGTTCCCATTCAAGTTCTTCCAGAATACGGTGAATGGATCTTTCCTGTTAAACACAATAACAGGAAACACAACAGGATTCGCAGAAGATCTATTTGAGAAAAAGAGATCTCTTTTGTGGAAAAACAAGCTACCAGGGAGTAAAGAAACTCGCCGGAAATACTGTAACATGGCCCACGTTTGGAGATGGACAGAGAAAATATATCCAGAATGCTCGAATCAGATGGATCCAGAGTTTGGAACAAAGTCCAAACAGAATAAGCCAAGTGATCAGGGGACATCAAAAACACGTTTTACCAGGGGACCGCACAAATCAAAAAAGTAAAGGATTCCTCGACAACAATAAAAGGATCATGTGATGATCAGGTCCCCCAAGAACGTGCCTCTGGAAAGCGGAAACTCCACCAGCTAACAGAGGACAATAATGCAAATAAAGACGTAAGCAATGACGTCAATTAATTCACAAGCTATGTGAAGTCCGGATTTCAAGTCCGCCAGACTTCTATAAATGCAGGATTTGGAGGAAGCAGAAGGCATCGCTTATCACCTTCTATTTTCTCATATTAATAAAGAAAGAGTGTTTTGTGTGCAAGAAGAAAGAGTGTTTTAATAGTTTGTATTAAGAAGTTTATGTATTTACGAGTGCAAGCCTTCTCTATGAGAGGCTAAACAAGTTTTCTTCTCCCAAAAGGAGATTACTAATGTAATAAATTTTATTCTAAGTTCTTAATAAAATAAAGGCTTCTGGTTCAACATGTGTGCTTAACCAAATATCTATAAAACAAGTATCTCGTACGCCTAGTGTGGGAAACGAACTAAGGCTGTGCTGAACAGTTACTGAAGGAGTCGGATAACTTGTAGTTCATCTTTTGTAACTAGAAGTTAGACGGTGTTATCGTCTGTAAAACGGACTAGGGGCGGTAACTTTCCGACTGGTGGCGTCGCAACCCATCTCACTCGGAGCTGTTTCGGTCAAAGAGAGGTACGAAATTTTAGAGAAATTTTAATTTTACGGAAGCATGTTGGGCCTAAGTACTATCTGGTAATTTTCTAAGTATTTTTTATTCTGTACCTAAGTATTAAGTATGTTACAACTAAGTACTCAATTTTCTGCACAAAAATATAAGGGCATATTGGTCTCAAGGGAGCTATCTTTAAATTATATATGGAGATAGGGAGTGAAAGCAAAGAAAATTTAAAAGGGGAGTAAACCCCAAAATGAAAGAAGGCAAAGGGAGTGGTCCACATAAACCCCTTTTATTTTAGGCTTTGTGCTTTCTAAGTTGCATCAGTGCTCTTACCCCGACCTTACTGGTTTGTATCATGTACATAAATTTTGAATTGTGATCCACTCATAAAAGGACATGCAATAAAATCGATGATCATTTGTTACTTAAAAAATATACACAAAACGTATTTAAAGGTTATTTTTGTTTTAGTAAAGAGAGAAATGTAGTTTCTCTCATCAATCAATTTCTCTCCATAATTTCAAGACTATACGAACAATTTAAATAATGAATCAATATGATTACATATCAAGAAATAATTAGAAAACAAAACTAATAACGAAAAGTCCTCGAAATTGAAAACTTCGGTCGTCTTATTCAAAACCCCAATTATGGCATCCCTTCTCTCCCACTGTTACCAATCAATCTCCTTAAAAACATGTTTTCATAATACATAAAGATAACAAATACCTAAATTATCCTACATCAGTTACTTATTGACGAAGGCACACTAATTGTGTTTTTCCTTCAACACTCCCCCTTGTGCCAAGTCAAATGGTGAAATGGCATTTCATTGTTGCCTCGTTAAAACCTTGCCAAGTAACAAAACCCAATGGGAAAAATAAAAATTGGTCAAAGTAAAAAGAGTACAACACACCTATGTTGAGACTTCCCCTAAAGTGTACACCTCTCTCTGATATGTACATCTATCAAGAGAACTTTGAAAGTTTCCACTTCCTCCATTTACTTTACTCTTGAGAAAGTTTATAATTGTTGGTTGTATAAGAATTGTGGTGATATGGTTCATATTATCACATTTCATGTAGCCTACTTTCATTTGTTCATTTCAACTTGCATATCTTCATATCTACAAGTGAATTCCTCAGTGGTAGGATTCAAGCCACTATTCTCAGAGGTATGTATGATTATAATTTACCATAGATACTCACGAATTACTACATGCATGATAATGATCTCTTTACGTGGATCGAGTGAGTAACCAACATCAACGATACTATTTGGTGTTTCACAGTAGTAAATAAACTCAATATTTTTTATAGGGGTTACAAATCCATCTGTAGTCCCAATTATATTTATGAATGAGAAAAATAAACTCGCGTCAATGGTTTCTTTTAGGTATAAAAGTACATTTTGATTCCTTTCCAGTGACATTGCGCTTTCTTGAGTTAAATCAAGATAAAAATTTTGAGAAATTAATATTTGGTCAAGTGTATTAGTAATAGTACAATAATGCGCATATTGTACATAGGTAAAGAATTTCAGCTCCCACCAGTTCTTCTTCATTCCGTTGACAAAATTGATCTTTCCTTATATCTTCACTTTGACCAATCATAGGAGTGCTACCATATTGCACTTATCCATATTTAATTGCCTGTTCATCTTTTGGATATATGCAAACTACAAAATTTAGTATTCCACAAACTCGGGTTTTAATTTAAAGCCTTAACATGACCGAGTTTTCCCAAATTTCATTATCTCAAATTAAGAATTTCAAATAACTAGCGATATCTCTTATTTCATTAAGAGTGGATATTATGTTCATATCATCGACATATACAACTATAATCGCAAATTTGAAACTTATTTCTTTACAAATACGCAAGGGCATAGATTATTTTTCCCCATTCAAGTAATCACTTAGACGGTTATACCACATCCGTCTGGATTGTTTCAATCCATAAAGTGAGCGTTTCAATTTAATTGCAAATGCACTCCGTGGCTTAGAGTCACTTGCCTTGGCAACGAAAGGCCAGCAAGTACTTTCGTATATATCTCTAAATCATGATCCCCATAGAGATATGATTTAACCACATGTATAAGCTGCATTCTCATTCTTTAAAATTATAACATCTATTATGAGAGAGTACATATTCTCATAGTCAATTCCAGTGCGTTGTGAGAAACTTTGTGCTTCAAGTTTAGATTTACATCTCATGGCTTTATTTTTATCATTGCGCTTTATGACAAATTTTCGTTTATGTCCTACAAACTTTACACTTGGTGAGGTTAGTACTATCATACCAAATACCTGTCTTGTTGTCAGTGAATTTAGTTCTACCTGAATTGATTCTTTAAGCCAATTTGCTCTTTGTTGACATCTCAATAACGCGTGGCTCGAGATCATCGTGCTCTATGATTCCTTGAGCAACAATGTATACATCATCAATGTGTGTGGAAATTTTTTCCATCAACTTATATAAACTCTCATAGTACATTGAGATTTCTTTATTCTCTGAAATCATATTAAACATTGGAGCATCCTTCAGTAATGATTCATGGACATAAGTATAACCAGAGATAATCTAATGAGAGGAATTATCTTCTTTGATGATCAATTGAAGTTGTGCCATACATGCCCTCTTATTCCTTGGGCGAGTATTGATCGAACCAAGTGACCTCCCCATGTTCCTTTTGGGAGTCACGACCTCAATCGCACCTCTACTAAGTATGGTTGCAATGTCTTAATCTGCGACATTGTGCCCTTTGTGGGGACTTTTAACCTTACAGACACATTTGCAGCTGGTATATATATGATCTTGTCACTTTAAAAATTGAGTCTTCTATATTTTGAAAATCAATTGTTCACTTTACTCTACGTTCACATTATATTGTGAAATACGGGGATCATAATGAGACATAGTATGAAACTACTCTTGTCGTTCCATTAGAAAATACCTTTTCTTATCTCCCCCTAACGACGGGAAGACTGTCTCATTAGAGTGACAAATTCACTAATTTAGGTGAGAAAGAGATAGTCTGTCAAAGGTTTTAAATAGCAGATGACTGTTGGAGATTCATATCCAACATAAATACTTAATCATTTTTAGAAACCCATATGAATGCGTTGTGGGGGCGCAATAGGCACATATACTACGTAACCAAATATGCGTAGATATTAATTATCAGGCTTATATCCAGTTACCAACTGGTACGCAAAATATCTGGTTAGCAGGGGTTCATAAACGAATAAGTAAGATTTGCGTGCAATATTGCATAACCCTGTGCAGACACAAATATACGAGTGCGCATAAATATTGTCTTAGTCACCATCTATATTCTTTTCGACGATTTCTTCTTTGAGACCTTATTATATATTCACATTAGGGTACAAGATGCATTACATCGATCTTGATTTAAATGCAATAGACATCGAATACTTTTGATATAAACTCTCTGTCATTATGAGTTTGGGTGCTCTATAAGGGTGGTGAGTCCTCAATCATACTAAATGTGCTAGAAATTTTGCAATGCAATATTTTTATGGACAATACGTGGCGAAACATCGACCAAAATTATAAAATACTTGAATGATCCGCATTTAAAATGGTTATGTCCACATGTATCACTAATTATCAATTATAAGAATGGAATATTATACTTTGTATCTTTAGCATATGCAGGTCTCAATCATACAATCTTGCTAATGAACATGTATTAAAAAAAATGAGTGATGCATCTTTGAGATATGAATGTATGTAGTGCTTCTAGTACTTTAGAATGCACTAGCTGTAATGTAACAACATTAGTTGGACACTATACTGTGCATCAAATTTCTATCTCGTTTTGTGTTTCACTCAAAATAAAAGATGTCCATGTTAATTTCCTATAATATGGACCATCATATCACGACGACCAAAGACTACATGCCAGTCGTGTCAAAACTTGAATGAGTCAGTGTCCAAGAGTTATTTGTTGGTCATATCTTATGATTCAATAATAAAAAAGTAGTAAAGTAAAATTACTGGATTGACTCTAAAATGTGTTTTCTTCCACATAAACTAAAGTTACAGTTCCATTCTCATAATGTACTTCTTAATGATAATCATCAACATGAATATCATCAAACTTAACAAAGTTCATTTCACTCTTGGTTCATACTGAGCTTTTATGACTTTAATCAATGTGTCACTAGGCATCAAGACTTTGTCACATATAAATACCAATTCAGTGAATAATTGTCTATTCCTCGACAAATTCTCACATTCTTCAGAGATATTTGAACGTAATACTTTTCATTCTAATATTTTACATTATTTGCTAGATATGTTACATTATATCTTAATAGTATACTCCTGAACCTTGTATGTGAATGTGAACAGAAGCCCAAACTTATGGAATTGTTGATCTTACTTATCATCAGGAATTCAAACAACCGCTTTCTTGTACGCCGATTCCCCAGAGTTGTAGTAAGTAAACTCAGTTACATTCAATGTTTCAGAATGAAATGCAAAATTTACCAATAATCCAAAAATAAATAAATCAGGCCACATCACATAAATCTAACTCAAAATATACTTTAAGACCAAATACAATAGTATAATATGAATGATTGATTATACTTTCACAAGTTCTTTGTAAAGTAAGAAACAAACAAATTTCATCAATCAAAATAGAGGATAACCATTGACTAAGCAATGTTATTTTGAGAACCTCCATGACTTCTACAACGACCAATAAATATCACAAACTCTTACATATCTTACCTTGTGGTTCATTTTTCCCACATAGGTAGGGATAAACATGTTCTCTTTCCCTTTACTTTGAGGTTATTTCCACTATTCATATCGACCCTAGTTAGCCTCAAGAAATTTTCTTATCCAGAGTTCTAACATTGGTATTATGAAAAATAATGGCATGTCTCTTAATGACTTACTATCATAATTAGTATTATACAAGTGAATCAGTATGTTTGTTCAAGTGAAAAAAAATAGAATGAGATCGTATCTCTCAATTAATTATTGTCATTTAAAATGACTTTCTTTTTCACATATGGTAATACATATTTTTATTTGCATTATATCAAAGTTATTGACCCTTTTTAGCAAGCAAACACATTTTTTTTTCCACTAAATTTGTTGGCTTGGAAGTAGTATTTCATAAAATTCTCAAAATATTCATTTAGAGTACAAAGTTCATTGGAAGTTTCTAACTAAATATACTTCCAACATAAGAATGAGGTCAATATAAATTCTCAAACTCATTAGAGAATTGACTTTGACTTAGTTTGACAATTCTTTGTCAGTTAGGGGTTGGTGGATGATATTATTGTAGAATTGCAGTTCTTCTAATTTCCACATCGAACCAATGATGGTTGTACTCGATTTCTTTTGAGTATATTATTTTGTATTTAGATTGAGTTGTTTAATAAATTTATTTAGATAATGAGTTTGAAGTATGTCATAATCTTTCTTTGATATCATGTTTTAAAATTTGAAGGTCTATGATTTTGAAAATAAGTATCAGTTAATGATGTTGTTATCAATATTAACCAACACTGAATACCAATATCAACCGGAGTTAATCGAAAATTATGCAGTGGAAATAAAACTTAAGAACACAGCAAATTAAATTCAGTTCACAAGTAAAAGTACTTGTGAACTTGGGTGTACAAACCCGTAAACTATATTACTTTCTTGTTCTCAATCAATACAAAAATATGAAGTAATATATGAAAACTAAAATATCAAAACTCGATACTAAATAATTGTCGCCGTGATGAAAAGATCTTCTCCGTTGGTTACGCAATTTTGAAGAACTTCTTAATCTCGGACAGTAGCTCCGAGTAGTCTTCGTGTTATTTCCTTGCTGTGCTTCGTCTTGCGTTCTCTTCTCTCTGAATCCGTGCGTACAGAAGTGATCCCAAGCTTTAGTATTCTCTTGTCTTAAATAGACAATCCTAAAATCCTAAACTTGGTAAACAAGTAAAACAAATCCTAAAAATAATCTAGGAAACTAAATAAAGTCTTGTTCATCAACTAGGAAATAAATAAAGTCCTAAATCTAGTTCCCTAATTTATTTTGTGCCCAAGAAAGGCAAATAACAAAATAGGAATTATTGCCAAGAATAAATTTCTCAACAATCTCCCCCTTTTGCCTTTTTGGACAAAATACTACGACATAAAAACAAGTTCATACAAAAACTACTAACTCCCCCTAAGTTGGAAAACTCCCCCTAAATAAAACACCCAATGTTATTAAAGTAACCAATCAACATTAAAAAACAACATTGTTCATTTCTACTTATCAAAACAAAACACAAGGAACTTATTTCGGACCCTCTTCAAACGACGAGGGGATGTCGAAGTTCCTTCACCACGATCCTTTCGCTTCTGCAACTGCTTCATCTTCATCTTCCTCAAGGCTTTATTGAGAGAGCGGATCCTCTTCCTTCGTTTCTCTCGAGCAAGACTTGCCAAGGCCTCGGCAGTAACAGCATCCTCATCCTTATCCGCGTCGTCATCTCCCCCTTTTTGACTAGAAGGCAAAAGGGTCTCCATTATCGATCCACAAAGTGCCTGCAACTGGGTCATCTGCGTATCAATCTAAGCAACATGCGCACGAAGAACCTGAGCAGATATGTGGACCATGTTGGGACCAATGTTGGGAACTCTGGACCCAACACCAGTAGCAACATTGACTCGGAAAGGAGCCTACCACGGAAGATCAATAACCCGTGCACCCGTAATATGTTGGCCCCTCAAAGAAACCAGTCAGCCTCTCCAGTAAGCACATCATCAGGATGAGGCGCCAAACCCTGATTCTCAAGCAGGCTGAAGATCAACGAAGGAAAGCACAACGAGGCCGCGGACTTGGTGGTGGCCAACTTAGTCACAATGTCAAACACATGCTGCCCAAATCTAAACTTGATTCCTTTCCCGAGCTTATACAGAAACAGGGCCTGAGGCCGCGTAACACACGTAGTGTTATTGGAGGGGATCCAATTACAAATCGCAACCTTGTGCAAAACAGAATAAAGGGAAGAAAGACGAGTACTCGGCAGTTGCTCAAACCATGCATGTACTAAACCTCCAGAAAAGAATGAGATGACTTCATTCATGTCATCCAAAGTCGAATCACCCCGATACGGATCAGTTCCAAACAACTCATCAATTAAATCAGGGGTAAAACTAACCACGCACATAAACTTTTCCATAATTCACAGAATTCAAATCAATAATAGATGGCAACAAATTGGCAAAGAATTCCACAACGATTTCCCGAACAAAAGGCATGGCAGTCGAGACTGTGGAATACATACCTTTGTGCTGAAAATAAGCAATCAAGTTCTGCTTCTCAAATAACTCAACTGGGACTTGGCTCTTAGCGATCATATTCTGGGTCTGGTACTCAGCAAATAACTCCTCGGACTCGGTAGTCAAAAATCTGCCAGAAAACAGCACCATATCTTCAAGCTCAACAGTCCGAGAGGGGCTGCCAGTGGAGGAGTGAGAGCGAGTAGAAGTGTCAGAAGGAGGTGACACGGGAGCAGGAGAAGCAAAATGGGGACCAACATGGGGACCAACATTGGCTATCTTCGCTGCCCTTGTTTTCTTCTTATCTTTCTTGAGAGCAGACACAATGTCACAAAGGTTCACATCAAAAGATGAATCTGGGGAGTACTCAAAAATATCAGGATCAAGCTCGGGTTGATCACTACGAACCGGTGACGGAGGAGGAACAGTAGTAGATGGTCTGGATGAACTAGTGACCTCTCCTGAGATAAAATCTAAAATAGTATAAGGGGGGAAGAATATTCAGTTTCAGTGGAACCTGGAGAAACCTTGACGGCCACCGGGGCAGATTTCTTATCGGCCAACTTCACAGTCTGCTTCCGACGAGGTGTCTTCATCGCCGTCAGACTTGGAGTCGAAACAAAAGGAGGCACAAATCCTTCCACCGGAGCCGTAGGGACATAATCATCGTCGTCAGGGTCCGACATCACCGTGACATCCTCCGCGAGGTTCATGTGCTCAATTGGCACATTGCGGCGCGACCCTGCTTAGCTCTTCAGTACTGCGGGCGGCACGACGCCGGGAGGAATATTGCGAAAACATCGGGATCTTTTCAGAGTAGGGTTCCCCACCCGTCCAAATGTTTCAGCAACAAACGCCAAAATTGGTGGATTGTCAACATCGATTTCGTTGCCGGGCTGCCCTGGAAAAACCTGTGCTTCAGGAGCGACGTCAATCGGCGTAGAAGCTGGCACAACATCGTGAGATTCACGCGGAGGCGAGGGAGGCGGTGATGTTGTTACCGGTGGTGGGTTGGAAGAAGAACCACCACCTATTTCGGCGCGTATGTCCAGGCCACCAATTTTCACATACGCCGCTGGAACCTATTCGCCGGAGTGACAAAACTCTGCCGACAACTCAGGAATAGATGAGGACGAGGGTGAGTTCAACATCCTGTAAATTTCTCAAAAAACACAAGAGTAATAAAAAAATCGAGATAGATGGAGAGGTGTGAGAGAGATGGAGAGTTCAATTGCAGAGGGTTAATGGGGAAGTGGGAAAATGGTAAATACATCATGTATTTACGCCTTTCAAAAAGTGACCGTTGCCAAGGAGAGAGAAAGAAAGAAAAAAAAGGAAAAAGCCCTAATTTTACCTTCCAGCGGATTTGTGGCCAATAACCTGATTTTCTTTCCTTTCTAAAATAACACCACTCCCCCTTAATATAGGATACACTATTCTAATCACATTCCACCACTATTCCATTAATTAAAAAAATTTAAATCGCATGACTCTACTACACAATCTACCGAAATATATAGCTGAATTTATCGAACCATCAGCACAGTAGAGTCAATCTTGTGCAATATGAATTTTCACTCTCCAAATTCAGCTCGTTATTACTTGTCCACCCGTCCGAGTACAACTCCACTGAAATACTTAGTTAACTAGATTCAAAACGCAGTGAAAAGAATTCATGATAGACAGAAACACAAGCAACAATACGCACAACAAGAAAGCATCTTCCAAAGTATGAATTTCCTATTGGATGCCTAAAATTCATGACCTAAAAAGGTTAAAATTATTCACATTATGGTTTTAGTGACTTCGATCAGTGTTGCTTTTTATTACTGACAACATTATAACCAACATTGCCTCAGGCGAAGTCAATGAAAACTTACCCCTTAACCCAAGTTAATGACTACGTCAAAATCACTCAAGAAGGTGAAATTTAAAGATTGGACCAATTTGTATCCATATTTTCTTCATCTTATTAGAGATTTGAAGAGAAATAGCTTATCTTCAGCAATTGCTGTTAACACCTCTTGTTTTCGGACCTGGGAGAAAACCAGTTTCTGCGGGCAAGCCCCACAATCACCTAATTGAAGAGGTTAGTCTTTTTGTCATCACTTTTATTGCAACACTAGACCTTATCTCACTTTCAACCAGACTCAATGCATTTGGATTATGTATGAAAAGAGAAATAAAAATGCATGCAAAATTATACAGATGTTGCGACTGATGTTGATATGGTGTGTCACAACATCACAAACCAACATTGGGTCAGACAATGCACATACCGAGATCTCTTATCAAACGAGAGAAGGTCTCATAATCTAATGCCTTTGTGAAGATGTCATCAAGCTGATTGTCTGTCCCTATATGCTCAAGGCTAACAATCTTCCTCTTAACTAAGTCTCGAATAAAGTGGTACCTTATGTCAATATGTTTGATTCGAGAATGCTGGACTGGATTTTTCGAGATGTTAATGGCGCTGAAATTGTCACAAAGCACAGTTGACCGCTCGTCGTTAAGCGTCAAATTAAATATTTTATTTTTCCTCAACTTTTCTCTACCAAGTAGTAGTAGCGACAAGTAAGGGTCGATCCCACGAGGAGCGTGGTTTAGATTGTGATGATTCGTATTTTATTAAACAAACAAATGGGGTAGAAGTTGTGAACTAATCTAAGAAAACAAAATAACAAAATAAATAAGCAATAAAATAATTAACTAAAAATTCAATAATAATAAAGTTCTAGTTCTAACTCTGTTTCCACCCTCGATTCACTCATTCAACCAACCAAAATATCATAATTTACTCATCATATGCGACTAAAAACCCTAAGTAACAATAAGCTCTGCTACTCGAATTTGCCCTTACCGTTTACTTAATTAAAATAAGCTCTTTAATTGATTCTAATTATTGAATAACCTAGAATAAGCTCTCTAGATTCAACCCAACAACAACATTAATATCTAGGCAAATAGGTTAATCTAAGCAATAAACGCATAAGCTCGGTTTATTCAACCTATGTTGTGTTACCCCTAATGATACGAGACCATTAGTTGCTTCAGAGAAATCGAAACTACGACAATTACACAGGAAGCAGTCCTCTTTCTAGCAATTGATAACCAAATCCCTAATCTAGGTGATCAAGCCAAATTAAGAATCAAGCAATCATGTCATGAATTTAGAAATCATGATATGTAAACAAGATAACACAAGCAACCGCATAAGAAGAACAAAAGACAATATTGCATAAATCACTTAAACGTAGTTTCACGAGGGTTTCCATATCCCTAGAACTAGATAAAACAATCTACTCACTCATGGAGTTCATAGAATAACAAGAAAATAAAGAAATAAAACATTGTTCTAAGATAGGGAAGAGATAAGAAAGCTTAGATCTTGGATTCTTAGTCTTGGATCTTCAAGATCTTGTTTATTGGGTGATTTGGGGTCCCCTCCTCAAGCCTTGGAACCCTAGGATTGTGTTAATGTCCGTTTTTGACGAGTTTGGATCGAGTTTATATAGAATTCCTATTTCTTGCCGCCCAAGATTCTTCCTAAAATAACTTAGCCATGTCGGCGTCGACCTGCATGGGCGTTGACCGACGCTCCTCCAATCGACGCTACAGAAAGTTCTCGTCAACTTGGCGTCGACCGACGGGTCTTCAATCGACGCTTCAGAAGCTTCTCGTCGACAAGGCGTCGACCGACGCGCGCACAAACGATGCAACACCGCACATCACAACGACCGACGCGCGTCATCCTCGCCCACGACTCGAGCCATCGACGCTACCATCCTGATTATTGGGTTTTCTTTGCCGTTTCGTTGATCCTCGTCTTTCAACTTCTTTGTGGAATATCATTCACTTAATATAGCACCAAATACTGCAAAATAGAGAAGAAATGTACAATCGGTGCTCCTCCATTCGTAATAGTAAATATGTGAGAAATAAATATATATGAGAATATTAAGCACATAAAAACACTGGAATTAAACCATTAATTACCATACAATTTCTCGCTTATCAATTCCCCCAAACTTAAACCTTGCTTGTCCTCAAGCAACATTAGAATTAAAGTATAGGACAAACATAATATAAGTAAGTCACTCGAATTGGCCAAATGAACTCATCCGCACTCTAGACACCATTATGTTTCTAGAAATCGCAAGTCACTCGAATTGGCCAAATGAACTCTAGACAAACATAATATAAGTAAGTCACTCGAATTGGCCAAATGAACTCATCCGGACTCTAGACACCATTATGTTTCTAGAAATCGCAAGTGTTTCATGTATTGACTCAAATGATCCCAGCAGTTAGGCAATCCTTTTTCATGTACGTTATGTCAATGTACCATGGTGCCCCCTCGCTACTCAATGGTTCGACTCTATCCATTGTTGATCACGATCAAATATCTCATCCTCTCCCATTTATTTATTTATTTTATTTTATTGAGGCCCGTAGCTCTGCACTACCATTCTTGACTTGACTTGAAATGATTCGGCGCTGGATAGGAGGATCGTCTTGATTTGGTGTTTGATTTGTTGGGTTCACCTCCGCCATGTTTGAGAATTTGATAGTATGATGCGCCTTTTGAACATGTGCATGGATTTTTTGAGTTACTAGCATCTTCGTTGGACTTCGCTCTTAGAATTTGTAAACGAATGCACTTGATAAATACGGATAAGCAGCTGTTTCGGCACCTCAATTCTTTTTAATTTTTGACTTACACCATGCCGGTATACCCCAACCGGACTTTAATTGACTTCTGTTTCTACTAACGAGATAATTTCACACAACCGCCAACTTCAAGGCCCCACACAAATTCATATTGAGTAAGGCAACCACAAATACACATCAACAACGCAATAATCTAGAATTGACGCCCCACAAATGAATCACAAAAGCACTAACATGCGTACCCTTGACCTCTAAATCAAATCACGACTAAAGACTTTAACCGAAACATAATTCATCCAAGCAATTCAAGCAAGTACTTATTAAGCAAGTACTTTTACCAGTTCAGTACCAGTGTCCTTAGTGTACCACACACCTAATTTTGTTGTACCAGCAATGTACCTTATGATTCTTTTAACGATTTTTAAGTGTGACTCTTTTGGATTATATTGATATCTAACACACAAACACACACTATACATAATATCAGGCCTACTTGCTGTCAAATACAACAGACTCCCTATCATGCTTCTGTACATGGTGTTATCAACACCCTTACCAACATCATCTCTCGACAGTCTCACAATTTTGCCTAATGGGGCTTTCTTAAGCATTTCACTTTCTAACCCAGACTTTTTAACTAAGTTCTTAGCATATTTGGTCTGAGAAAGGAAAATGCCATCATCAAGCTGTTTGATTTGAAGACCGAGAAAGTACGAGAGATTACCTTCCATGCTCATCTCAAATGTGTCAGACATTCAAGTGATAAACTCCTTGACCATCTGCTCGTTAGTGGATCCAAAAATGATATCATCTACATAAATCTGGACGATTAAGATGTGCTTATTAGATTTAAGGAGAAACAAAGTTTTGTCAACTTCCCCTCGTCTAAAGTTCAAATAGAGCAAATGTTGAGTCAACCTTTCACACCAAGCTCTAGGAGCTTGTTTTAAACCATATAAAGCTTTCTTTAGTTTTAAAAAAAAATTAGATTTTTGGGGATCTACAAATCCTTTAGGTTGCTCAACATAGACCTCTTCACTTAAGACTCCATTTAAAAATGCACTCTTTATGTCCATTTGATGTAATGATATCTTCATATAACAAACAACAGCAAGTAAAAGTTTTACCGACTCAATTTGGGCAACAGGGGCAAATGTTTCATCAAAGCCGATTCCTTTAATTTGTGTGTACCCTTGTGCAACCAGCCGAGATTTATTCCTCACAATGTAGCCTGCCTCATCAGTCTTGTTTTTAAAGATCCACTTTGTTCTAGTTACGTGAGAGTTCTCTGGACGAGGGACTAAATACCAGATATCATTTTTGGCAAATTGGTCCAGCTCCTCTTGCATTGCCTTTATTCAGAATTCATCTTTGAGCGCATCCTCCACACGCTTGGGCTCTGTTTTAGAAAGATACAAAGACTCTAGAATTTTAGAACAATTAGTAGACAGACAGACGTACCTGACCATTTCTTTGGAATTTATCTGTCTCCTTCTTCTACTCATTTCATCTAAATATCTGATGATTTGGCCCATGGGGTGGTTTCTCTGAATTCTGGATGGGATATCCCTCTCATGAAGATCAATGGGGTCAGCTGGATCTTCTTCTTCTGATTCGAAATCTGATTCTGCGGTGACTTGAGGTGATGTTGGTTCTGATGTTGTGTTCCCAGAACCAAAATTGGTATCAACATCACTCAATTCCCTGGTTTCAGCACCTGCATCTCTGTTTTCAATATCTGCACTAACATCTACAGGAAGAGTGACATTATCTTGAGGATTTTGATCATAGACCAGATCATTATCCTCGGTAGGTTTAACTCCACTTGTCAGATCATCGAACTTGACATTAACTGACTTAAACATGCTTCGAGTTCTGAGATTAAATAGCCTATAAGTATGACTATTTTGGGAATAACCCATGAAGATGCACTTGTCAGTTTTTGAGTCCAGTTTAGCTAGATGATTTCTATCATTGAGCACATAGCAAATACATCCAAAAAATGAAAATAGCTCAAGTTTGGTTTTTTACCCAACAACAATTCATAGGGTGTGGCACATGACCCTGGTCTAAAATAAACCCTATTTATTATATGACATGCAGTATTCATAGCTATAGCCCAAAAACGTTTTGCAATGCCATTAGAAATGAGCATAGTTCTAGTCATCTCAGCTAGAGATCTATTATTTCGTTCAGCTATGCCATTTTTTTGGGGAGTGATTGGTGAAGAAAACTCATGACTTATGCCTTCCAAAGTGCAGTATTTTGAAAAGGATGCACTTTCAAACTCTTTTTAGTGATCAGTTCTAATCCTACCTATGTTCACATCAAATATCACACACAGCCTCTTTGCAAGTTTTTTAAATGCTTCAAAAGTTTCAGGTTTTTCTTTTAAAAACTCTACCCATGTATAACGAGAGAAATCATCTACAATGACTAAAACGTACCTCTTCCCACCAAGGCTCTCAACTTCAAGTGGTCCCATAAGGTCCATATGAAGGAGTTCGAAGTAAGATGATGTAGTGAGACTTTGCTGAACTGGATGTGGCACCCTGACCTGCTTTCCTTTCTGGCATGCCTCGCACACAGGAATGATCTTGGTGTTGAGCTTAGGCAGCTCATTCATAGCTTCTTCTTTCGCCAACCTGTCCATCATCTTGTAGTTGACATTCCCAAGCTTTTGATGCCATACCTCAGCATCACTTAATTGAGACAATTTGAAAAAGGCATCACTTTGGATTTGGTAGCAGTTATCTGAAGTCCTTTGACCAGTGAGAATATACAGTCCATTCTCCTCATAGAATTCACACTTTTCACGGTTCACTAGTACAAAAATAGGATTCAAGAATATACATTTAAGAACGGCTCAGGAGGCGGCGACGTTCTTGAATGTTAGGCGGTGGAGTTTTTGTAATAAAAGTGTCACATACCAGAACGTCTTTTTTAAAGACGTTCTAATATACTGGATGTCTAGAACGTCGTTAAAAAGACGTTCTTGTATATTAGATATCTAGAACGTCTTTAAAAACGATGTTCTGGTATTTTAAATATTGACAACGTCTTTAAAAACGTTGTTCTAGTATTTTAAATATCGAGAACGTCTTTACAAATGACGTTCTGGAAAGTATTATTCAGAATGCCTTTAAAAAGGCGTTCTCGTATGTTATATTATTTTTGGATTTAATATACCCACAAAATCAATTTCTCTGATTAAAAAAGGTAAATCCCTCGTTTTGCCCTATCCCCCTTCCTCTCCGCCAACCCATCTCCTATTTTCATCTTCCCTTTCTCCCCATCTGTCTCACGCACCGGCCACCTCACAGCTCAACCATAACCACAGAGGTTTCTTCACGCTCTCCAGTAAGCCTAACCCCACCCCCAGCCCCTTCGTCCCCGTCATTTTTCTCTCCTCATCCCCATCTCGTACGGTGTCGTTTCTGCATCGGGATTCCGAATTCGCTGTGTCGAGATGTTTTTCATCGATTTCGTTGTCATCTGCGACTACTGTCTGGTGGAACGACGCCCTCAATGGTATCAAGACCGGCGGAGGACTGGAGGAGGAGGATAGCGAGGACGAACTTAGTGAGGATTCCATGTCTTGTATACCCGTTAGGGCTTTTTTCTTCTCCACTAGGTTAACTTTTTTCTTTCTTCTTTCTTATTTACTTGTTGCTGATAAAGTGTGTGAATTGCAGTTTTAGTTCATAACCAGGGCTATAATTAATTTCTTATGACTGCTTAGAGTAAAATTTATTTTTAGCTTCAAATTAATTAAATAAACTTGCATCCTGTGTCTTGTGGTAGACCTCGTGGTTATAGATCAAGTTATTATCTTGATTCCATCTAGCTGCGCTGCTATACAAAAGGCTATTCGTGGTGGTACTATGATCACGTGACATTTCTTTATCATATATGTTGATTCCAAAGTATATGTAGTAGCTTTAACTTTCAACGAGCCTAGCTAAGAGTTATCATTCTTTCTGATGACACCCCCCCCCCCCCCCCCCCAACCCCCGTCCTGCATTGCAGATATAGAAGCTTGTTCATGTAAAACCTAGATCCAACCACAAACAATTAATAGCTACAATTTCTTGCATTTCACATTTTTACTTATACCGGCAAAAGTTTGTGCAGTTGATATTCCTGCTAAATGCACTGCTTGTGATTCCTTTTAATATGAATTGATGTTTCTTGGCTGAGGTAACATGACTCGAATATCAACTCCTGTGGTCTTAGGAATCTCCACAGACCCACCCAAACTATTTCATCAGCATGCTATGTTGCAAATTTCCTTGTCTTCACGCATTCTCACTTTCTTGGACGTTTCATCGTGACACTTTCATATTTTATTTGAAAATAAGGTGGATTAACTTGTCAGTTATTATTTTTTATGTTTTAAATCTTTTTTTTTGCTCTCATATTTTACATTCTACAATATTTCTTCAGGTACATGCTAGATGCTATGGAGAGAACTTGAGCCTACTAGTGGTGTTCTTTAGTTATGCAACTTATGTCGTCCAGGAGCTCCTCAATCTCCACCTCCATGCTGCCTGTGTCCTGTAGTAGGTACTTAAAAATGTCTATCCATTTTTCTGTCTTCAGTTTCTTTTGGATATATATGGGGCCCATTTACTGATTCGAATAAATAAAAACATCATTTGATGGTGTAAATGAACTTGCTTCAGGAGGTGCTATGAAGCCCACCACTGATGGGCGTTGGGCTCATCTTGCTTGTGCCATATGGATTCCAGGTTTCAACTGGTTTTTATTTCGTTTACCTTTTTTTATATATATGTATATAAACACACACATGTGCACACTTGTATTTTCTTTTCGATAACAAATGTTTGAACTTAGTTATATCATTTATTTTATAAATGTCTATTTGATGTAAAGAAGATTGAGCCTATTGATGGGCTTTCTAGAGTCAACAAGGTATCTTCCCTTTCTTATGTCTCCCTGTGTCAGTCTTTGACATCTTTTTTTTTTAGTTCAGACTGATTGCCTTTTAAGTGGAAAATACACTGTTAGAGATCAGCAACAAGGCTATTTTACGTAATTGGTCCATTTTAATTTGTCGCTGATCTCTAATGTATCTCTAACATACATCAGTTAAGTGTTTGCCCTACAATCTCAATGACAAATTCTGCAAATGTTTCCCCCAGAGAGAGACTATTTTTCATGCAATGTTGTAGATGATTTCAGTTAGGATAACTACTTCATGCTTCCACATCCTAAATTTTCAATTGTTCTCCTGTCTTTGTTTCTATGAAGGATCGATGGAATCTGTTATGTAGCATCTGTGGTGTTTCTCATGGGGCATGTATCCAGGTATATTATCCTTTCTTTGCTTAAACTTCTTTTTATTTTTTGGATAGACTTTTAAATGCTCTTTTCTTTCTACTCGTTTTCTTTTTTACTTTTTCGTGGCGGGCTTGAAATTACAGTTATCTATGGTTTTACTTGCTTTGATTAAATAATGTTATCTTTCATATGTTTTCTTGGATTCTCATGACAAATCCCTATTATCATCAATACTTCTGTCTCCTTGTAGGAAGATTCAACTTAAGCAATTCAATTGATGAGCTCAAACAAATTTATAATGTTGTATCGCCTGTATTTGCACTTTTACTATTAGAAATTTATGCTTAATAACATATTACAGAATAAGTCTATGTATTTTATTTATTTATTTTTTTGGGTGCAACAAGGGATGTCTGACAGGGACTAGTTCTTTTATTAAGCAAAGGGGAGAGTTCACACATATTGAATGGGTCAGAATTTATAATATGAGACACAATAATGCTGTTTGGAGTGGTTGGAGTTTTTATATCATTATCCATTGAATCGAACTTTTTCGCGTCTTAAAAATAATGAAAAGCTCATCCGCAAGAGAACGGAGCTATTGTAAGCGATAAGCTGACTCGAGTCGAATCACAAGGAAGACTAATCGGGAACTATTCCGGTGTTCGATTTTATGTACGTAGAAATGAAAATAAAAACTTAACTAAACTAAATTAAACACGCGATCAAATTGAGTTTGAGGTGTTCTAACATCTACGAGCAATAAAATTAAATGCTTTAAAACGATTGATAAAAGCAAGAGTTCTAGTGTGCTTGAGTTTGAAGTGTTCTAACATCTACGAGCAATAAAATTAAATGCTTTAAAACGATTAATAAAAGCAAGAGTTCTAGTGTGTTCGGAATCGTCTCCGCGATCGGGGTTGTCAATCCCGATAGTTCTAAACGACCCAAAGTACACTAGAACAATAAATTTAGCCACCAAGTTTAAACATCATTATGATCAACTCCATAATATCAACACAAGCATGATCACCATCGAAATACAAAACTAAATTGACATAATCATTCATCTAATCTTACGAGAACTAACAACTAACTTATAAAGCAATAAACATAAATTAACAACTATGAAAAACGGTAAAAGGAAACGACTAATTAACGAAACTTTAAGTACATAACAACATCAAAACAAAGGTCATTGAAGCCAAATACACAAAGCAAATAAAAGGTGCAGAAAAACCTATGATCTATAGAAAGCATCAGCCATCGAGCGATCCTCAGCGACGATAAACGGCCTTCAACGTCGGACGGCGTAGAAATCGACGAAACTACGAATTATCTAACTCTAATCTTGCTTGAATTGAAGGGTGGCATGAACCGAGGGGTTTCTATAATGATCTGGACCTTTCCCCCTCGTCCCAGCACCCAAAATGAAGAAAACCTCCGGATATATATAGAATTTCGAAAATAACCGCTCAAACTGCCGGAGCGTCGACGGTGCGTCAGTCGACGCGAGCCAGGCTGCACGCGTCGGCAGGCAGTGCGTCGACTGACGGGCCTAGGATCGACGCTTCAGAACATTTGCGTCGAATCGCAAAGGGGCGGATCTCAACCAACTCGTCAATCTTAGCCGTCTTACAAACCTCTTCTTTACACAACCCTTCTAAACAATTGTTCAAGCTTGATTCCATACACGAAGGAGACAAGGGATAATAACCATAGCTCGGAATATAAGTATGTAGTTCATGAGGAGCATATGGATCATTAAATCTCCAATCGTGGTATGTAGCTGGGATGTGATGACCAAAACTATGATCGGAAAAATTAGCATAAGAGTCAATATGGGCTGAATTGTAGGAATTTGAAAGCGGGGCCCATTGGTGATTCGGAGGTTCGGATGGGTGAAAGTAGAACGTATCCATGAATCGATCATAAATTTCCTCCCACGATCTCAAGGAGTCGGGCTCTAAATCCAGCAACCATGTTCCCGCCCGATCCTTTAGCGTGAAAATAAAAAGTCGCATTTTCACTTGATCTATCGACAGGCTGAAAAGAGGAAATGTCGGAATGATGGTATTATACTCTCGGATGAAGTTCAATGGGTCTTCGCTCGGTAGTCCGTGGAAAAATCGGGAGTTGCTCAAGGTAAAACTCATCAAGATCGT
>BMAC01000441.1:310294-340276 GCA_014905375.1 Phtheirospermum japonicum | reverse complement strand
TCTGATGACATTGCGGATAAAAGTGTGGGGGTGTTGCCGTTGGAGTGTCCAGAATTTATTGGAGATTCGAGTCTCCCTACTCTTGGTGAAGAAGGTGGAGTGATGATGTTGATGTTGGAGGAGAGTGAGACTATCGAGTCATGTTTTGCACCACCCGACGCTTTGTTGAAATCTGATTTTGAGGTGGTAGATGAGATAGTCGAGAAGGTGCCCGATCACCCAATGCCGCAATTTTGGTTTGATATATTCGAGGTGATCGATTACTCGCGTTTCCGACCTCCGAAGCTAGTCGGAGTGTTCGGCATCTCGGGACATGCTTTTTATGCCCGCCTTGGTGATTATCATCGCCAATTCTTGCTTTTAGAGAATACCAAGGCGTGGCACGACCGTCATCTATTTTTAGACCCGGGATGACATCGAACGTGGACGTCGTCGAGCTAGAGACGTTAAATTAAGCGCTTCTTGGGAGGCAACCCAAGTCTTTTAACTTTTTATATTTTTGTGTGTTTTTGTGTGTTTTCAGGTCCCTTTCGTTATTCAGGCCCATTGGACGATTTTCGACACCTCGACTCTTCACCACAAGCGCGAATTCAGGGACGTTTCTCTTTCTCTTCCTTTTACCGTACTTTGCTGAATTTTTCATTTTATACAATGTGGACATTGTATGGTTTAAGTGTGGGGGGGTTTGTCCTTGGTTGGGTTAGTAAATTTTTGTATGCTTGCTTGTGGTTGATTTGAGTTGTGTGTATTGTTATTGATTAGAACCTTGACGAAGTGACGTGGTTAGATGCTTTGGTTAGGATATTTAGACTATCGTTCGAACAATAGTGTAATTGTGGGGAATGAAGTGTAAATAATCTATGAAGTGTCTTGTCTCTTGTTCTATTCATGTTTCGTTCTTAAGAGTCGAATACTCTCTACTAGCCCCGTTTTCAGTTAAACCTCTATAGGACTTTATGTAATTTTTATTTTTATTTTTTTTTTTATTTTGGGAGACGTTAAAACTCCACGTGCGATATTGAAGAATGTTATCAGTTGCACTTAGCAACGTAAGATCGGAGTCAATGTACTCTCACTTGTGATGTATATATATTGTGCTTGTTTTGTACCTCATCCTTATGGGTACTTATTAAAAAAAAAAAGAAAAGAAAAAAAAGAAAAAGAAAAGAAAAGAAAGAATAAGTACAAGAAGAGAAAACCTTGTACAAGTTGAGTTCTTTATTTTTATTTTTATTTCTTAGATTTTATTGTTAAAGAGGTGTATAGATGACTGGGCTAGTCGGGTGACGATTTGGCGGTTTGAGCAGGGATAGACTTTAGTCGAGGCATGGATGGGTGACGTACATGGAGGTCAACTCGTTACTTTTAGGTGTTCGGAAGCTAGTCTAAATCTCTTATCTCAACGTTATCGTGTCGTCCTTTTAGTTGAGTTTTTAGTCGATCTAATGCATTAACTTCTTGAATCATATGGATGCATTAGTAATTAAGTCATCGGGTAATTAGCTTTTCCTTGTCTACGTCTAGATTAGATTTTGCTTGAGGACAAGCAAAAAGCTAAGTGTGGGGAGTTGATTTGGACATATTTGTATGTGATTTTCGTGTGTTTTTGCATTGTGTGTTGTGTGCTTTTACGTGTTTTAGTTTATCTTTTTATAGTTTTTATTCCTTTTAATATTTTTCGTTTCTTATGGTGTTCAATGTGTTTTTACTTTATTTTGTATGAAATAATCTAATTTTGTTTAACATTAATATCTCAGCTCAAAACGAGGAAAACGGGACAAGCGACGAGCCGAAGCAATGCAGGTGCGTCGACTGACGCACCGTCGACGCACTGTCGACGCTACGCCCGCGTCGACTGATGCACCGTCGACGCAAAGGTTCTGAAGCGTCGATCCTAGGCCCGTCAGTCGACGCACTGCCTGCCGACGCGTGCCAGCCTGGCTCGCGTCGACCGACGCACCGTCGACGCACCGTTCTGATGACATTGCGGATAAAAGTGTGGGGGTGTTGCCGTTGGAGTGTCCAGAATTTATTGGAGATTCGAGTCTCCCTACTCTTGGTGAAGAAGGTGGAGTGATGATGTTGATGTTGGAGGAGAGTGAGGACTATCGAGTCATGTTTTGCACCACCCGACGCTTTGTTGAAATCTGATTTTGAGGTGGTAGATGAGATAGTCGAGAAGGTGCCCGATCACCCATGCCGCAATTTTGGTTTGATATATTCGAGGTGATCGATTACTCGCGTTTCCGACCTCCGAAGCTAGTCGGAGTGTTCGGCATCTCGGGACATGGTTTTTATGCCCGCCTTGGTGATTATCATCGCCAATTCTTGCTTTTAGAGAATACCAAGGCGTGGCACGACCGTCATCTATTTTTAGACCCGGGATGACATCGAACGTGGACGTCGTCGAGCTAGAGACGTTAAATTAAGCGCTTCTTGGGAGGCAACCCAAGTCTTTTAACTTTTTATATTTTTGTGTGTTTTTGTGTGTTTTCAGGTCCCTTTCGTTATTCAGGCCCATTGGACGATTTTCGACACCTCGACTCTTCACCACAAGCGCGAATTCAGGGACGTTTCTCTTTCTCTTCCTTTTACCGTACTTTGCTGAATTTTTCATTTTATACAATGTGGACATTGTATGGTTTAAGTGTGGGGGGGTTTGTCCTTGGTTGGGTTAGTAAATTTTTGTATGCTTGCTTGTGGTTGATTTGAGTTGTGTGTATTGTTATTGATTAGAACCTTGACGAAGTGACGTGGTTAGATGCTTTGGTTAGGATATTTAGACTATCGTTCGAACAATAGTGTAATTGTGGGGAATGAAGTGTAAATAATCTATGAAGTGTCTTGTCTCTTGTTCTATTCATGTTTCGTTCTTAAGAGTCGAATACTCTCTACTAGCCCCGTTTTCAGTTAAACCTCTATAGGACTTTATGTAATTTTTATTTTTATTTTATTTTTTTATTTTGGGAGACGTTAAAACTCCACGTGCGATATTGAAGAATGTTATCAGTTGCACTTAGCAACGTAAGATCGGAGTCAATGTACTCTCACTTGTGATGTATATATATTGTGCTTGTTTTGTACCTCATCCTTATGGGTACTTATTAAAAAAAAAAAGAAAAGAAAAAAAAGAAAAAGAAAAGAAAAGAAAGAATAAGTACAAGAAGAGAAAACCTTGTACAAGTTGAGTTCTTTATTTTTATTTTTATTTCTTAGATTTTATTGTTAAAGAGGTGTATAGATGACTGGGCTAGTCGGGTGACGATTTGGCGGTTTGAGCAGGGATAGACTTTAGTCGAGGCATGGATGGGTGACGTACATGGAGGTCAACTCGTTACTTTTAGGTGTTCGGAAGCTAGTCTAAATCTCTTATCTCAACGTTATCGTGTCGTCCTTTTAGTTGAGTTTTAGTCGATCTAATGCATTAACTTCTTGAATCATATGGATGCATTAGTAATTAAGTCATCGGGTAATTAGCTTTTCCTTGTCTACGTCTAGATTAGATTTTGCTTGAGGACAAGCAAAAAGCTAAGTGTGGGGAGTTGATTTGGACATATTTGTATGTGATTTTCGTGTGTTTTTGCATTGTGTGTTGTGTGCTTTTACGTGTTTTAGTTTATCTTTTTATAGTTTTTATTCCTTTTTAATGTTTTTCGTTTCTTATGGTGTTCAATGTGTTTTTACTTTATTTTGTATGAAATAATCTAATTTTGTTTAACATTAATATCTCAGCTCAAAACGAGGAAAACGGGACGAGCGACGAGCCGAAGCAATGCAGGTGCGTCGACTGACGCACCGTCGACGCACTGTCGACGCTACGCCCGCGTCGACTGATGCACCGTCGACGCAAAGGTTCTGAAGCGTCGATCCTAGGCCCGTCAGTCGACGCACTGCCTGCCGACGCGTGCAGCCTGGCTCGCGTCGACCGACGCACCGTCGACGCACCGTGACATAATCATTCATCTAATCTTACGAGAACTAACAACTAACTTATAAAGCAATAAACATAAATTAACAACTATGAAAAACGGTAAAAGGAAACGACTAATTAACGAAACTTTAAGTACATAACAACATCAAAACAAAGGTCATTGAAGCCAAATACACAAAGCAAATAAAAGGTGCAGAAAAACCTATGATCTATAGAAAGCATCAGCCATCGAGCGATCCTCAGCGACGATAAACGGCCTTCAACGTCGGACGGCGTAGAAATCGACGAAACTACGAATTATCTAACTCTAATCTTGCTTGAATTGAAGGGTGGCATGAACCGAGGGGTTTCTATAATGATCTGGACCTTTCCCCCTCGTCCCAGCACCCAAAATGAAGAAAACCTCCGGATATATATAGAATTTCGAAAATAACCGCTCAAACTGCCAGAGCGTCGACGGTGCGTCAGTCGACGCGAGCCAGGCTGCACGCGTCGGCAGGCAGTGCGTCGACTGACGGGCCTAGGATCGACGCTTCAGAACATTTGCGTCGACGGTGCGTCGGTCGACGCGAGCCAGGCTGCACACGTCGGCAGGCAGTGCGTCGACTGACGGGCCTAGGATCGACGCTTCAGAACCTTTAGCGACGTTGCGTCGACGGTGCGTCAGTCGACGCGGGCATAGCCTCGACAGTGCATCGACGGTGCGTCAGTCGACTCACCTGCATTGCTTCGGCTCGTCGCTTGTCCCGTTTTCCTCATTTTGAGCTGAGATATTAATGTTAAACAAAATTAGATTATTTCATACAAAATAAAGTAAAAACACATTGAACACCATAAGAAACGAAAAACATTAAAAWGGAATAAAAACTATAAAAAGATAAACTAAAACACGTAAAAGCACACAACACACAATGCAAAAACACACGAAAATCACATACAAATATGTCCAAATCATCCATCATTTCAAATGGTAAATAAATTAATTATCACCCATGTCCATTATATTTCCATTGTTTGGTATGCTCATGTAATTGTTGTACAGGCAGCTACCTGCTGTTTCCAAAGTTGGGTATCATCGGTTTGTCTGCTCGTGATTATCTTGGTTCGTTCATGAAGACCATGACCATATACTCAATTTTTCGCGATTTTTTTTTTCTCACAATCTTTCATGGTGTGCACCTCTTTAAATAACTTTACATGACTTAATTAGGTATTGGAACTATATTTTCATCGACGTACACTGTATGCACTCTGCGGGTTAGGATTAATGCCGGCCCTTTTCATGATTTCCTAATATACAAGCAACAAATATGGAATTGAATCTTAACGATATATATATATATATGTGCTTCATCAAGAAGAAACGCCGCTGCTGTACAGCCTGGTTCTCGGTGTAGTAAATGATGCCATGTCAACAAAGGCGGTGGCTGTACAGCTGTCAGGGTGCTCGGGGATTTTCTCTGCTTGTTCTCCACAAGCACTGCTGTGAGTTCATACGTTTATTCAGTAGTGAAGGGGCTTGATAATGATATTTGTTTTGCTTGGTTTTTGGAAAGTTATTTATTTATCTTTTTCCTGCCAAATTTATGAGTTCATATAAGCTTTTTCAGCAAATGAAATGAAAGTAATAATAATAATAATAATAATAATAATAATAATAATAATAATAATAATAAACAAATTTCTAAGATCATATAAGTTTTTCCAGCAAATGGACTCATTGATTTAGTTTTCTGTTGAACTTTTGTTGTCTGGTGTTGAACTGTATTTCCATTTACTATATCACATGTAATTCCTGTTCTGGTTATGTGGCAATGGGAGATTATGATGTGAGTTGTTTGTGTTAATTTTCTGAATATTGTTGTGATGTTTTTGCTGTGACTGATTTAGTTTGAAGAAATTCTAATTAATTTTGTGAATATTATTTTTGATGTGACTGATTCTGTTGAACTTTTGTTGTCTGATGTTTTTGCTGTGACTGATTCCTGTTCTGGTGTTGAACTGCATTTTCTGAATATTATTGTGTTAATTCTAATTAATTTATTTGTATTCTTGTTTATTTATTTGTTTATAAGATTTGCTGTAAAAGATTTTTTTTTTTTTAAAAAGCTAGCAAATAGCTTATAAGATGTTTTTAATAACTTTATGGGCTCTACCAAAACATAGTCTATTTTCATCATTTTATTAATATTATTTATAACACTTATTATTTTCCGTCATTTTTCATTAGCTACATTTACATTTTTATATTGACCTGCAGGCACTCAATATGGAACAACCTTATTCGGACAAGGAAATTGATGATGTACTTAGACGTTGAGCCGAGTGTTTCTTAGAGTTCATTGCTTGAATGGTAGGTGTAATATTTTGGAGTGTGAGAAACAAACTATTTGTGGATAACTTGAATGGTAGCAAAATAGGTACTCATCGACTTTTGTGGATTTCTATTTTAAGACTTGGTGATCGTGTATTTGGATACTTGTGTTGTTTGGATTGACATATTATGGTGATTGTGTATTATTGTTATTAATGACATGTGTTGGTGATCTTGGAATTATGTTGTTTGGATTGACATATTATGGTGATTGTGTATTATTGTTATTAATGACATGTGTTGGTGATCTTAGTATTATATAAATGAAATGTGTTTTATGATTTAATTAGGTACTAGAATTGTGATATATGAGCAGACCTAGAAAAGGAAAAGAAATATAAATCTGGAATGAAATTCCAGAAATGTAAAAATCTAGAACGGTTATCAAAAAACCGTTCTAGAAAACAAAGATTCTTGAACGCCTGTTTTTGGAGACATTCTGGAAAGCATACTTTCCAGAACGCCTTTTTTGTGCGACGTTCTAGAAAGTATACTTTCCAGAACGCCAGTTTTTAGAGGCGTTCTCGAAAGTACATTTTCTAGAACGCCTGTTTTTTCAGGTGTTTTGGAAAGTATACTTTCGAGAACGCCTGTTTTTAGAGGCGTTCTCGAAAGTATACTTTCGAGAACGTCTTAAAAAGGGACGTTCTGGAAAGTATACTTTCCAGAACGGGCAAAACCTGTAAAACTGACTATCTAGAACGGCTGAAATATTTTTCAGAACGTCTCTGAAAACCATTCTTGAAAGTCTGACAATCAAGAACGCTTCAGCAGGGCGTTCTTAATTGTCAGACTTTCAAGAACAGCTCATACAGAACAACTCAGCAGGGCAGTCTGGATTTACAGAAACAGGCGTTCTTAAAAGCTGTTTCTGCACTAGTGGTTGAATTTGACACTAAAACCTTCGTCGCAAAGTTGACTTATGCTTATCAAATTCGCAGTAAGTCCTTCTACCAGCAACACATTTTCCAGGGTTACAACACCGGGAACATGGGGAGCTCCTTGACCAACTATTTGGCCATTTGCGCCTCCACCATACTTTACCTTTCCACCTCGAAATCTGACAATGTTGGAAAATAGTTCATTTGACCCAGTCATATGCTTCGAGCATCCACTATCGAAATACCAGGCTCCAGGGACGTGGGATTTCAGGGAGGTATGGATCATATTGCACTTGATGTTATTTTTCTTGACCCACACTTGTTTGAACCTGGTGTTGGTATTGATGTTGGTAACATGGGAACCAACATGGGATTTAGTTGTCACCCTTGTTCTCTGAAAGTGTTTTCTTTCGCCAATAATCTTCCAACAAAATGGTCGAATGTGACCTGACTCACCACAATGATGGCACACGAGTTGTCTCCTTCTCTTCTTGTGCCGTTTGGTCGATTTTTTGTTCTTGTCTTGAGGATTGTGATGGATGATTCAGTTTATATCCAATTCCATGCTTTGAGGTTTCTGGGGAACTCATCTCTAAGACTTCATCGAGCTTTGCCTTCCCCTTGTTCAGATTGGTGATGGTTCCTTGAACCCTCTTCAACTCGGTTTTCAGCTTTTCTAACTCAGCATCCTTCTTGGTGAGTGATGATTCCAATCGGACAATTATGTCAAGTTGATCACTCTTTTCCTTAGTTAGTTTGTCAACCTCTTTCATGAGATCCTTGACCTTGAGTACCTGTTTTCCTCAACTGACAAACAGTTGCTTATGCTCACACACTCAACTGCTCGTACTCTTCAAGATAATCAACAGTCTCTGCATTCAGGCATACGATGTTGGTTTTAAGGATACCAACATGGACGTCGTCATCCCACACAACATTTGAGAACAGGGATGGAACCGGTTCAGGCGAGTCGGAATCATCCTCAGTGAAGTCTGTGGCAACCATACTCTTTTTCCTGAGAGTGTTAGCACACTCGTTCTTGTAGTGTCCCCAACCTTTACATTCATGACATTGAATTTCGCTGAGCGGTTTCGAGGAGATGGATGCATTGGATATTGATGGTGAGGACTGCGATCTGGGAAGAGTGCGTCCAATGAACTTTGGTGCAAACACTGGTGGCTTGGTCTTTGTGCTTGATCCTCCCATGCTGTTCTTTTTCTTTAGAAAATTATTAAAATGTTGGGTCACAAAGGACAGCTCGTCTTCCTCAAGAGTAGTGGACTCCATCTTTTTTAGAATCCCATTCATATCAAACTTCTCACCATCTTCATCAATGTCTGACTTAGCATCGGAGGAGAGAGCAACATTCTTCTCTTTTGAGTTGGAACCGAGATGTTCCATCTCATATTACTTGAGAGGTCCAAGTAAGGTATTAAATTTTATGTCATCAACGTCTTTGGATTCTTCTATAGCAACCACTTTTACAGTAAACTTCTTTGTGATGGATCTCAGTAGTTTTCCCACAAGACGCGAGTTCGTTATTAATTCTCCAAGCTCTCTACACTCGTTAGTAATATCTGAGAGTCTCATGGCGTAATCCATGATAGACTCCTTTTCGTCTATTCTCATTGTCTCGAAGGTGGAATCAGCATCCTGAGCCTTGATCTGTTTACGCTCTGGGTCCCTTCACAAACCCTTTGGAGTGCGTCCCATGCATCCTTTGCTGAGTGGAAATTCTTGATGACTCGTAGTAACTTGCATATACATATCCACACAGGGTGTTGATGCATTTGAAATTCTAGTTTGAAGCAGCTACTTCGTCAGTAATCCAATCTTCCTCTTTCTTGTCGATGGTATCACCCTCACAATCAGTGACACGTGGCTTTTCCCATCCAATTAGAACGATTCTCCATGCACGTTCGTCAATGCTCTTTAAGTACCACCGCATCCTCTGTTTCCAAAGGGAATAGTTATCCCCATTGAGGATTAGAGGCCTTGGGTTGCCTTGAGCATCCATAGCACCTAAAAATAAGGATCAATACTTAAAAGGTTAAGTAACCCTCTCTGATACCAATTGTAAAATTTGAAGGTCTATGGTTTTGAAAATAAGTATCAGTTAATGATGTTGTTATTAATGCTAACCAACACTGAATACCAACATCATCTAGAGTTAATCGAAAATTATGCAGAGGAAATAAAACTTAAGAACACAGCAAATTAAATTCAGTTCACAAGTAAAAGTACTTGTGAACTTGGGTGTACAAACCCGAAAACTATATTACTTTCTTGTTCTCGATCAATACAAAAATATGAAGTAATATATGAAAAGTAAAATATCAAAAATCGATACTAAATACTTGTCATCGTGATGAAAAGACCTTCTTCGTTGGTTACGCAAATTCGAAGAACTTCTTAATTTTGGACAGTGGCTCCAAGTAGTCTTCGTGTTCTTTCCTTGCTGTGCGTCGTCTTGCGTTCTCTTCTCTCTGAATCCGTGCGTAAAGAAGTGATCCCAAGCTTTAGTATTCTCTTGTCTTAAATAGACAATCTTAGAATCCTAAACTTGGTAAACAAGTAAAACAAATCCTAAAAAAAATTAGGAAACTAAATAAAGTCTTGTTCATCAACTAGGAAACAAATAAAGTCCTAAATCTAGTTCCCTAATTTATTTTGTGCCCAAGAAAGGCAAATAACAAAATAGGAATTATTGCCAAAAATAAATTTCTCAACACATGTGAATATACTTTATCACAAGACTTATTTATAACTCTATCATTCATGAACTCTCATTATCATGAAATATGCAAATGTAAAATCAATAATGCATATATTGAAAGTAGCTTATAAAACAACTTGAAGAGAATTACCAATAAATGAATCTATCAATTTATCGAGAATTACCAACATACATGAATTTATCAATTCATCGAAATTCATGATTAACTAAATATATGCAAAATCATGATCAATCTCTCATCTAATCATATAAATAACTTTATTTATGATTTATAAATTAGAAATCATCTAAGATCATAAGTAATAATATATTATGTGTACTCTACGAATATCATTAAAGTATTGCAAAACTTCATATTTGTCAATATTGTAACTAACGTCGCAAGCATATATTCATAGATAATATATATACATATACATGCTTTGTATAAGAGTATAAAAAAAATACATACCATGCTCTATATCCATTATGAACAAATATTTATTAGTTGCATTTAATAAATAATAGGGTAATTCGAGTTACCTTGGAGGAAAGACATGATTCTTTTCTAATTTTGTTTTGCAATAGGTTGTCTATCTGATTACATGGACCTTCAAATCCGATATCCACCGTTCAGATTTAACAACTATATCTCATAAATATTATATCAAAAATACAGCTTCATCCAACGGTTATATTATGTGTAATTGAATCTCTAAAATAAGCTGGGCAGACAGTTTCGTAAAACAGGATCAACTCTGCTCAAAATTCATTATCAAAATTTTCAGACCTCATTTTCAAATTTCCACCGTCCAGATTAAACTTGTATACGTTTGGAATAATATATACAAATTTTGACTTGATCCAGTGGTTCGATTGTGAGAAATATTGTTTTGAAATACGCTGCATAGAAGATTTCGAAAACAAAATTTGCTTTGTTCAAAATTGTATATATTTTTTCTTGTATCTCTGAATCCGATCTCCACCGTTCAGAACGTAATTCAAAAGGTTTTGAAGGTTCTTTAAAAATTAGAACACAATCGAACGGTTGAAACATAAAAAATGATTTTTCAAACTTACAGCGCGGTTTGATTATCTATGTACGAAAATTGTATAATTGTTATTTTGGTTATGGAGTCTTATTCTCGATTACTCTCAATAGGTTAGAGTTTCGTACTGATAACGTGTAAAATGAAGTAGAAAAGAAGAGAATACAATGGAGACGGTAGAAATTAGGGTTCTCTTATTCATCAAATACTCCCTTTATATAGGGGTATTAAAAACATGTTTCCATAATATATAAAGATAACAAATATCTAAATTGTCCTACATCAGTTACTTATTGATGAAGGCACATTAATTGTATTTTTCCTTCAACAAATCCTTAATTTGATAAAATTGAGTTGGGAACAAAAATAAAATAAAATTATACAATGGTCAAGCATTATATATAAAGTGGGTTGTTACCTTTTTTCTTTGTCTAGAGCGTTCTTATTGCCTTCTTTTTCTTAATTAGTTAGTATGAATAAATCTTATTAAATAGATTGGTGTCTTCTGAAAAGTTGTTTTTTCTTTTTCTTTTTTGACACAATATAATAGACGGAGCAATGTGATTAATAAAATAATAATCTCTTTGTGATGATTTAGTTGGGTAATTTATTACATGCAACTGAGTGCACTTTGTTAGGTACATCCTCTAAAATTTTGTTATCATTCAATTATACGTGATGATATATGGTAGTTATACGTGCTGATATGTGACAAAAATTAAGAGTTTAAGGTTTACTTTTACATTTTAGGGTTTAGTTTTCCATTTTAAAGTTTAGTTTTTCATTTTTAGGGTTTAATTTTCCGTTGTAAGGTTTAGTTGTTCATTTTTTTAATTTAGTTTTTCATTTTATTGTCCCGACAATAATTTATCACTCTACCAGTTACATGTGATGATATGTGTTAGTTATATGCGATGATATGTGTTAGTTATATATGATGATATGTGATAGAAATTTAGGGTTCAGAGTTTAATTTTCAATTTCAGGGTTTAGTTTTTCATTTTGGAGTTTAGTTTTCTATTTTTAAGGTTTAATTTTTTGTATTAGATTTATTTTTCTCATTTTAGGATTTTAGATTTAGAATATTAATTATTTGTGATAATATGTATTTGTTATATGTGATGATATGTACTTAATTATATATAAAAAAAAAAATCTCGAATTCATATTGAATACAATATTTTGATTGCTAACTTGGCTCTCCTTCACTTAGATTTTAAATCATTATGGAAAATAAAAAAGGATAAAATTGCAACATCCCATCATTTGAAGTGAATCCTCTCTTTAAAAACTTCATATTGAAACTCAATATTACTAAAAAGGAACCCATTTGAGAGAAGACTGTTTCTCAAAGCCTTATAATTACAGATGCACCATTACTTTCAATAGATCAAATAAGGATATGCAAAAGGGAAGATGGTAATAAATGATATATACGGGGCATACAATTCCCAAAAGGTTAAAATATATCACATTAAGTGTCCGATCCCAAATTGCATTTTGACACTTATTTTATAAATTATACAAAAGTGTTGCAATTCCAACTAAAACCATCACATATTCAATTTAAAATATCACGTATTATGTCTATATAAAAGTATTACAAAATGCAGTACGTATCACAACTTCGTCCGAAGGAATTATAATTTCTTGAGAAAATATTAAAAATTCAAAATAACGATTGAATTACAGTAAAAGTGACACAAAACATAGTAAAAACATTTAAAATCCAGCTAAAAGTATCACCTAAAATAACATTTTACATAGATAGACTATTCATTGAGTGAGTTGACTGTGTTGACTATGTTGTTGACCGCACTGTATGAACTTTGACCGTGCTAATTTATGTCAACTTAATTAGTTTCTCACATGATAATAAATTTAAGTCAAAATATCTGAATATATAAGGTCTACTCAACCAACCTTAGTGACCAACATTTTCCTTCTCTGATTAAAACCAAAACCTAAGATAACTCAGTCTAAGTTGGTTACAACAAATTCACCCACTTTCTTCTAAGTACCTGTTTGGCCTGAAGCAACACACAGAAAAACACTTGCTATAAAATAATTATTTGAAGCATATTCTTTTCAAGCTATCCCAAACTTACCACAACAGCTTGTCGATCCAGAATGAGGCCGAGAATTATCGCAATTGCAATCGCAATAAATGACCACGAAAAGAAGTAGCTCACAAAACTCTAAATATGGAAATAATCAATAAATGACCACAAAAGAAGCAGCTTGCACAACTCTAAATATGGGAAGCAAAAATTAACTGCATAATAGCACTGTCAGAAAATATCTTGGCACACTTGCAACTAGAAAAATTCACAAGGTTTAAACAAACACCATAGCTAGTTCTTTTCAGTACTGCTTGTTGTCTCATCCTGCCAAGTTGCTTGCCACTGCTTATCGTAAAACGTCGTCTCCTCCACTAATTTCTTTAGGGTTTCTATGTCCTCATTCTTTCTTATCAAAAGCACACCCGCTACAGCTACAAATAACAGCGTTTTACAAAAGAAATTGCCCATTTGATCAACAAGACCTACCCCGGTCAAACTGTCTACGAAATACGCCATGAAGAATCCGACCATCGCAGCACGGCCTGCATAATTAATAATAATTGTTTAAAGTAATTTTTTCCGATAAATTATATAAGTTTAAACTATCTGAATATAGTTTTGTACAATAAACAATTTATTTTTTAAAAAATGTAAACGGAAACAAAACTATAATTAAGCCTTGTAATTTCTTTAAATTTTTTTAGGGTATTCAAGACTAGGTACAAACATAATATTGACCCGTGAACTGTATTTTCATAAAGAAATGTAAGTGCGTGATTTAGGGAGAGAGAAATTAAAGATCGGGTATGAGCTAGCAAAGCAAACCATTGAGTAGCTCGGCCTCGGGAAGATGAAACCTTTTCGTCCATGCCCACCAAGGAATAATGGATGTGTCGAAAACGACAGGCTCTTCGTTGCTCGATGATTGTGGGTTGTCTTCCATCCACTTCCTCCTCTTCACCTCTGCCATCAATTAAATTTGGCACATGTCGAGTTATTGTACCAATTAATTACACCACAATTATCAGAAATTATTGGAAGAACGAAATGTTTATTGATTAACACATACTCCCTCCGTCCCACAAAGACAGGCTTATAGTAATTTCACACAGATTGAGAAAATTCTGATAAAGTATTGCATTTTCCACTTATGCCCCTGTGACTAATTAATCGTTTCTTCATTGTCTATACATACATGAGATATGCCTCATACATTTTCGTTACAATGAAACTAGCAGAACACACACACACACACACTTATCTTTTGCCAAAAAAACGAGAAAGTGCGACATTGGACACAGGTAAGAGATGAAACCATATACTATCCAAAACATTTCATTGTCGTTATTTATACACCACGTAATATATGCGTTCACAGGTTTGTGAATTTTACAAAATTCAATTGCATTTTATACATTCAAAGTTTTTTCACAAATATCTCCCCATGTAACAAGAAATTGACAACATTATAGACCTAAATAAACACCAGATATAACATTAAAAAGATAAAATAAATAAATAACCCAAATCACAGCTTAGATTTCAGTCATTTTAGTGTAAATAATCACATGAATGTACACAAGTATTTACGAGAATATATGCAAACACTGATGCTTAAATCAACAAGGACCTTAATAAGAATCCAAAATATAGAGAATAACATTTGCAACAAACACATACTTATAATTGAATGGGGATAAACTATTTATAGTGCTTAAATAATTAGGCATCGTGCCTGAACAATTGATTATTCCCCACATAATTGCAGGTAAGAACAATAAATAATTAATAAACCGAATTAAGTGATTAAATAATTATATAATAATTAAAATGAGTGAGTTACCGGCATCGATGACGGCATCCCAGTCAGTGTTGCCATTTTTGGCAAACTGCTTCAAGTCCCAAGTCCCAGCAACCCATCTCGAGTCCTTAAAGCTGTTCGCAGGCTCGGGCAAAAAGGGATCCGCGGCCGACCCGTTTGACCCGACGACAGGCTCCACATCACTCAGCGGAGTCTCCACAGTAGCAGCCACACCAGAGCCATTGTCGGAGCTCACCAACAACTGAAACTGAAGCTTTTTCGTGGTTCGCAAAGGAAGATAAGGTTTGCCGTAAGAGTGAGGGTTCAGAGATGGAAGCTTAGGGGAGAAAATGGCCATGGACATTGTTGGGGAATTCGGGGTGTAGCTAGCGATTAGCCAGCGGAGAAAATGAAAGGAAAATGATGATGATGATGATGATGATGGTGGTTTTAGGCGATTTTCAGCCGCAGAAATTGGTTTGTAGCTTTAAATTGTTTACTTGTAATATTGAACATTATTTTGGATTTAAGTTGGAGCTTAAATTTGAGCTAAGTTGGAAGTGTACACACACGTATATAAAATTAAAAAATATTATTTTATCACTCCAGTATTAAAATAGTTATTCATTTTATTTTTTTTCTAATTTTTACAAAAAAAGAAGAAAAATATAAATAATCAATTTATATGAAAAAATGTTCGTGCAAATGAAAAAATATTTATTGCTTCTCGCAACTTTTTACAAATCATCCTATTTCAATATAATATGATATGACAACGATTGCATTAATCACATTATATATTTGCACATAAAGTATAATGAGATCTTATTATTAATTCAATTTTATTTATCATCATAGTTTATAAAATTATGAAATATTCTTCTATTTAAGAAAAAAGACAATGTTAAACTTTATATTTCTTATCACCATAGTTTGTTTGTTTTCCTAAATTACTTTTTTTACTTATTGAGTAGGAAGACATGTCATTCATCTTGTAGTAAAAAAAATAAAAATGAGAGAAAAGATCAAGATTGCTGAATTTACAAAAATAGTTAATTTGAAATTGATTATCTGAGAAATGAAAAACAATTAATTAAAATATTTTTTTCCCAATAGTTCATATATTTATTGATAATCTTGTGCAATAAATATTATTATTGCAATTTGTACATTCTCCTAATTGTGATAATTATTCTTGTACAAAAGAGTTATAATAATTCTAATACATTAACGAGGTCTATTAAAATCCACATAATTCTATAATATTGTTCCATAGAATTCCATTTGAATCCAAATGAATCCGTGAAATTCTGCATAGAATCTATATAATTTCATAAAATAAATATTAAATAAATTCTCATGACATTCCATGTTGAGGACCACCCCCTAAGGGTAAGTGTTAAATTTAAGATTGGGTTTCATTCGAGACTTTTCGGCCCCGGATCTGAATTTTTCATTTTAAAAAAGGGCGCAGATATACGCACATTACATAATTTTATTAGTTGACCCCATTTGATAAGAACATTTGAAAAGGTTGAAATACATTAATGTTTACTATATCAACCCCACAAAAATCTTATTTTACCCCTATGTAATATAAAAAAATAAAAAAGTAAAATCTAAGAAAAAAGAAAAGAAAGTTGTTTCATATAAACGAGAAGAAAGTAAATCCGAAGAAGAAGAGGGAAAAAGTCAGAAAGAAATTGTGAATAAAAACAATACGAAGAGCATCTATGTATGAGAGTCATCAATTTGTTCGATTCAATTAAGTAGGTTATACAACTTGGTTTGAACATTAAGTGCGTATGATATTTGTTAGATTTTTTTTTTGTCAGCGTTGGACTCTGGTTTCAAAACAAGAGTCATATATTCGATTTTTTTGGGAACATTTTATGTGCTCATAAAAAAATTCGAACACATTGAGATGTTTTGAAAATAATGCGTTCGCAAATTTTTTTTTCAAACAAGTTGTTCTGCTTTATTTTACAAACCGTTTGAGAAAACAGCTTTTTTTAAAAATATTTAATTGTATTGTAATAAACTTATTTTAGTCTTTTCAACAATAACTATTTTTATTCGAAATATTATTGGATCAATCAATAAAATTATGGAGTGCGTATATCCACCCCTTAAAAAAAATAAGGTTTCGCAAATCTTAGTTCTACACCTATTAACATATAGTATAATTTAAAAAACTACCACATTCTTTTTTTTAATTAAAAAATTGATTTTCAAACATGTTCTTTAATTTTTATACATACAATTTGGGTGTAGATCTCAAAAATTAAATTAATTTGATATGTTATTAATCCAAAATAATTAGAAATAAGAAATAATGGCTATTTGAAATTTGAATATAATCGATGATTTAACATGCTGTAACAATATAAAACCTCAAACAAACTAGAGTTTTACAAATCATTTGAACTTTTAAAATGAAATTGTTGGAATTTAGAAATCTCGAAACATTTATCCAATATCTTAAAGTTTTTTCTAGTTAAACTTCCAAACTTACCCTTATTTATTATTTCTAAACTTAATGCTTTATTATCTTCAAAAGAAGGGTTGGAAATAAAACACGTTAAATATCTCCTACATTAAATGAGCATATATAAATGATTTTATAAGATTTTTGATTTGTGTGAATTCTTTTAAAATGATAATTATTTTGAGATGACGAGAGTATGTAATAGTGTTAGTTGAATAATGAGTATATCCTAAATGCATTTTGTAAAGGGGATTTTGGTGATAAATCTTTTTTGTTGTTTTCAGTTTTTCATTCAATCCCTGTACAAAGTTTTAAAGTTTGCATTCCCTGATTCAAAAATAAAAATAAAAATAAAAATTAAAGTTAACTCCCAATAAATTGAATAGACAAAACTACCCTCACATCACTTCACCTCACACATTAATTTGCCTCCCAAATCCCCATTTTTTAACCAACATTCATTAATCTTCAAACCTGCGTAAAACCAAAAGAAAAAATGGATTTGAAAAATGGCGGCAATAAAGCTTTCGCCAGTAAGAAAGTGAGGTTTTCAACTGTTACGAAAAACTCTTTCAATAGCGATGATCACCATCAACTTCCCTCATATTTTATGTGTAAGTTTTTTATTTTTTATTATTGGAGTGATTTTTATTCATAAGTTTTTCTTTTTGCTCTAAACTTCTTGCTCTATGTGTTTTAGTTTTGATATTAAGTCTCAAACTTTTTTTTTAAAATAATGTACAGTATTTTGAAGTTGTTTGTTTGATTGGTTTTGACAAGTTTTTTTATTAGATACCTTTAACTGGAAAATCTTGTGCGACGATGAAAGGGGTTCGAGCCGAGCTACTAGAAAGTTGTTTTTATAGTGACCAGTTGTACACCCGTTTCCACACTCAATTAACATGCGCGACTCCAACAATCACGCGCACCAAGTAAAAAATGCTCCAATCTCATATTAACAGATCGAACGATTCTTTCTTTTAGTTTCATCTTAACAAATCTCGAGCGAACAATTCTCTAATGAACAATTCACCGTCCCAACCTCTTAGTTTCATCAAATTCTCCAGCGAACAATTCACTCTGAAGCTCCGGTATCCCAACCAAATTACAACCCACCACCGATTATAGCGGCAATTCTCCAGCTCCCTCACCCAAATTCTCCACACTCCCACCCTAAAATCTTCTATCGGTTGGAGCGACAATCCCCGTCGAACTGAGCGACAATCTCTGTCGAGTTCTTCGGCGAATCGAGGTCTCTTTCGATTGAAATAGACGAGAATTGCTTACAGGGTAAGCTATTTTGAGTTTGATTTATTTTTATATTAAATTAGGTTATGCAATATCTATTTGTGATTTTAATTTTTGTTGCTGCAGTTCCTTCAATTGGTCTTGCTCCTACAAATATCAAGTTTCAATTCCAGTTAATGGTGCGATTTCGAAATTCATGAAAATAGTTTTATTACAGGTTCCTGGTTTCTTCTTTTAAGTTATCAAGAATATGTGATTTATATGCTGTGACATGTGATGATGTACGATAACTATAAAAAATGATATATTGTACTAATATTTGATGATATGTGATATTTAAATGTGATGATATATGACAATAATATTATTTGATGTTATATTATAGTAATATGTGATGATATATGAAAGTAATATGTGGTGATATGTGAATTTTATATGTGATAATATGTGGTATTTAAATGTGATGATATTTGGTATTTAAATATGATGGTGTATGAAATTTGCACGTATGATATGTGGAAGTTATAAATGATGGTATGTGGCAGTAATATGTGATGAATATTTGTGTGATTTCTCCCTTGGTTTGTTTGCTTTATGTAGTGGGTGCTATTATTGGTGATATTCACTCAGTCGAGAAAGTTGTGCGGGATGATGGTTTGGTTGGTATTATAGTAAGTTCCCCTAGTGAAGCTTATAATTTGTATAATGATCATGTGTATAGGGTTGGTTTTAGTGTTAGGAAGGGGAAGGACAGGAAGAGGCTTGATGCCTCACTTTCGATGAAAAAGTTTCTTTGTTCTAAGGCTGGTCACAACAAGTTTTTAAAAAACCTAGATCTTATAGCAAATTAGATGTTAGAACAGAATATACATCTTTTACTCAGCTTGATGTTGATCGTAGTGGTTTGTGGGTTGTTACTGCACATAAAAATGAGCACAATCATGCATTATGTCCACCTACCTCTACTCATCTTTTTCTATCCCATAGGCAAATTTGTCCGACTCAACTTGCTTATCTTAAAGAGTTAAAAAAAGAAGTGGTATTGGTGTGGCTTATAGTGTACGGATTTTGAAAAACCACTCTGGTGGTTCACCATTTTTAGGTTTTAGCACTGGAGATGCATATAATGCGTTGAGTAAATTGAATGTATTTGATGGTACCAATTCCAACACATTAATTCAAAATTTCAAAAATAGGCAAGCTAACGAGAAATACTTTTTCTTTGATTTTGAGGTGAATAGTGAGTCTAGGTTGTGTAGTTTTTTTTTTTTTTGGAGAGATGGGCGTATGCGACAAAATTATGAGTTATTCGGTATTTTCTTTTGGTGCATGATACAACGTCTCGCACTAACAAATACAATATAATTTGTGGTCCATTTGTCAGCATGAACCATCATGGTGGGAATGTGATGTTTGAGTGCGGATTCTTAATGAATGAGAGAACCGAGTCGAGTGTTTTTTTGGGGGCTTTTTAGAGATCGATGGGTGGTAAGCATCTGAATACTATTATGACCGACCAATCTGCTGCTATGGGTGCTGCTATTTCCAAGATTTTTTTCAATGTTTTGGCATTGATTGTGCGTATGACATATTGGGAAAAACTTGAAGACAAACACCAGGTCGCTGAGGAATAAAAAATGTTTTATAGATATTTTCATATATTTGCTCAAGCATGTGGAAACATAGGCTGAATTTCAATTCTACTGAGAGTAAGTAAAGATTTTATTTTTCGTTCTTGTGATAAATGTGGATGTTGTGTATATATATGTTATAATTACATGTGTTAAGATGATATGCCTCTATTGTATGTGATAATATGTGGATTTAGTATATGATGATATGTGGATCTAATATGTGATGATATCTGACAGAGACTCAGAGTTGAAGGTTGAGTTTTTTATTTTAGGGTTTGGGTTTATTTTTGCTGATGATATATGTCTAGTATATATGAAGATATGTGCCTCTAATATTTGTTGGGAAATGACTATGATTCCGTGAAGGCACCATGCCCTCCACCCCTGGATTTACATCCATTGATCTACCATTATTTATAATCAACTTTTGATATAATGAATCTATTGGTCAACTATTGTTGCCTCTGTTGGTGGTTTATCCATTGCAAATTGTAAAATCGATGGTATATTGTTTAATTGGAACTTGATTATCAATATTATTTTAATTTTTCAGAAATTTATTACCACTAAAAATAAAGTGCAAAACCTGTTGTTGTTTTTTTTCTGCTTTGGCAACTGTGTTGCGATGCTTCCCTGTCTCCTTATCTGTTGGTTTCTCTATGACCACTTTCTGCACTTGAGCACCAAGTTGGCTTATTTCATTTTTGTTTTGCTTCTTCTCAGCAGTTTTTGTTGTTGGTACTACTTTCATTTCAACCTGAAAATTGTAAAAATATATATTTTAAATTGGCAAAATACGAAAAAGACAAATATTATAATATGAGTCTGCAAACCTGAGCAGCAGCTGGTTTAGTTAGGTGCTTGTTTTTGCTTCTTTTTACGTTCGTAGACTTTCCTCCGTTCATGCTCTTCTTGAAGCATCGACCCTGTATCAACAATTATTAGTACGTCTAGTTGTTTTGCAACAACTTTTGGTGTAACAACCTTTTCATTCTTCTAACCAAATAAAAAATAATACAAAATAAGAACAACAAAATCTTACTAAAATCAATATACCAATTTCTTTATTAAAAAAAAAACTCATATAGTCCATGCTCATACACTGCAAACTCATAAAAGTTTCATATACCATTACACAGATCATATACATACCATCACACAAATCATGCACATATCATCACACAGATCTCGCACATATCATCACAAACTACATAAAAACTCATTTATATTCCTAAAAAGAAGAATAAGAAATTAATAAATGATATATCATCACACAGATCTTGCACATATCATCAAAGACTACATGAAAATTCATTTATATTCCTAAAAAAAATAGAATAAGAAATTTATAAATAATATACCATCACACAGATCTTGGACATATCATCACATAGAATGTTCACACATCATCACAAACTACATAAAAATTCATCTATGTTCACAGGAAAAAAAAGAGATTCATAAATGATATATCATCATACAGAAGCACATATCCTCATATAGAACGTGTACACATCATCACAAATTACATAAAAATTCATCTATATTCCCAGAAAAAAAAAGAAATTTACAAATGATATATCATTACACAGATATTGCACATATCATCACAACTCCAAAATCTAAATAAACTTTGAATTCAAAACTCTGAAATTAAACTGAAGAGTTCTAATAAAATCATAGAATTCTAGAATTTCATTCCCTAGAATCGGAAGCATATAATTAAAATATATCGAGTTTTGTGATGAGTCAACATCAATTGATGAAGAAATATCATCAACCGATGACGAAACATCATCAATCGATGCATGAAGTAATGAATGTTTAAAGGAAAAAAAAATGAGTGATAAAAAATTTACTGTAGAAATTTGTTGCCGGGGAATTGACTAATGAAAAACTTGATGTCGGAGGACTTAATGTAGAAATCGCCGGTGAGTGGGATGAGTATTTTTTGCTTTGCGTGAGAAGTCGCCGAAAAAGATGAATAGAGAGAGTTTTTTATTGTACGTGAGAAATCAAAAAGTCTGTGGTATGGAGGTTGAGTGTTTCTAGAGGGAAGTGAAATGTGACAGGTGCACGTGCAAAGAAAAAATGTATGTAAAATGGGTGTGGGACTGGATACACTCTGCAAGGCTCACCTATATCCATGGTATACTCACTTGATATTTGAGGGAATATCGACCTCTTTACTGCCAGTGCAAACATGAAGCCCAACAAAAATACATGGGCTTATAACAGAATCATCATTCTATGTCCATCAAACAAGCTTAACGGCCTGAATTCATCATCATGGAGTGACTCATTTCTGAGAAATTATTAATGTATGTACGTACTTCAAGAATTATGATGTACGTTAATCAGAAATATAATAAACATTTAGCATACAGATGATGAACATATAGTAGTAAAAAGTGATGAACATTTATAAGAGAACTTATATTAAATATAATGAATCTCTAAAACTTGAACAAACAACCACTTTTTTAGGTTAAATTATGCAATAAATGATGACATTTATCCAAAAAAATGCTATTTTTCATAAAGTAATAAACTTTTAGCATGATAGTAATTGGCATTTAGCATAATAGTGATGGAACTTTATCAATATAAAGATGAAGAATTGTACGTACACTAGTGCAGTAGAGACATTCGAGAATGGATAAAAAGACATTCTAAAACGGATATTGAAGTGTTATAGATACAACCATTCTAGAAAGTCATTACCCGTTCTAGACTCGACTCTCCTTTACTCATCAAACCCGTTCTAGGAATAACTCTCTAGAACGGATTTTAAAATTCATTCTAAAAAGTCTATTTTCTAGAATGGATTCCAAAACATACCTTCTAGAATGTCTATTTTCCAGAACAGGTTTTAAAACAGATTTCAAACGTACCTTCTAGAAAGTCTAATTTTCAGAACGAGTTTTAAAAATCCGTTCTAAAATGTTGTTTTCCAGAACGGATTTCAAGACTTACCTTCTAGAAACTCCATTATCCAGAACGAATATTGAAAATACCTTCTAGAAAATTTATTACGGGTGTACAAAAATTACTTTTTAGAAAGTAGTAAAAAATTATAAAAAAATGAAATGAAAGCAGGTGCACCAAAATTGTCAATACTAAATATTTTGAATATATTAATTATTTCAACAAAAAAAACTAAAATTAAATAAAAGTAAGAAATTTATCACTAATAGACAATAATAAAAACAAAACATGTAAGTTAATAACTATGATCTTTTAAAATTCTTAAAAACATTCTATACAACAGATTGATAAGTCGAATAATAATAATAATAATAAGAGACGAATTCCAATATGATAACTCTCTACAATTGAATGATCTGTCTGCAGAAGGAAAAGAAACACATATATAACTTCAATTGGAAACCACAACAAATAATTTGCATCTTTTGTAAGAAGAAGAATAACTAGTTCTTTTTGTTTGAACAAGTAACTATTGTACAAGTAACAAGTAACATGACAATATTTATCGGAGCATACAATAACGAAAACAAAAATTCATCCATTTATCACTTATGCCTAAATAATGAACTTTTAATGAAGATTGCATTGAATACTAGTTTAGCTTATTTCCCCCACGAGTTGTTGTTTAATATCATAAACTTCGATCAAACTAACAAGCATTCGGGAAAATTATACAATTCACATTAATCACAACTCAATTAAGTAATTAAAATTCACCACTTTCAAATATATTACCAGCACTGTAAGTACAAATCTCTAAAAACCACAAGTAATTCTAATGCCAGAACAAACAGAAACACCTTCCATTTCTAACATAACCCCAAAAACACCACTGCCAAAAAATGTGAAAAAAAAAAGGTATTTATCTAAAGAGAGCAAATACTTACAATGTCATCTGAGCTAACAAACCACCCATCGAAGAAGGATGATCATTCATCACACTATTCCCAGATAAATCCTTGCTTCATAAAAAATATTTACATCAAAATGGGAAAAGAAATCTTGCCCCCCAATGTGTGCGGTTTTTTACACATTGCCCCCCTAAGTACTTTTGTTCCACTCTGCCTTCTGATGTACAATAATTTTTGACGTTGCCCCCTAAACTTTATTTTTGGTGGAATATTCCTTCTAGATTCCATCGACGGACAGGTGGGGGGGGGGGTGCAAGAATCTTATAGTTTGGAGGTTAAAGTGCAAAGAATCTTAAAGATTGGGGGGCAAAGTGCAAAAATCTTATAATTTGGCTAACAAATTCAAATAATATTAATATTGAGTTGAATCTCTGCATCTACACATACGAGGTGTGAAAAGGAAATTAACCAATGAGAATTCAACTACGTTATGTCACAAGAGATTGGGTCATATCTCCAAACGGAGAATTGAAAGAATTGTGTCTAATGAAATTCTCGATCCTTTAGATTTTACAAATTATGAGATTTGTGTTAATTGTATTAAGAGAAAACAAACAAATAAAAGGATATTTGTAGTCAATAGAACTTCAGATGTCTTAGAACTTACACATACGGATATTTGTGGGCTGTTTCCTACAGTTGCATGGAATGGTCAACAGTATTTTATGAAAAGTCACAGTCATTGAACGTGTTCAAATCCTTTAAGGCTGAAGTTGAGAATCAACTCAATAAAAGGATTAAAAGCGTTAGATATGATCGTGGTGGTGAGTACTAAGGTAGATATGATGGATCATGTGAACAACGTTTAGGACCACTTTCTAAATTCCTAGATGAATGCGGTATCGTCCCACAGTACACCATGTCGGGTTCGCCCACCATGAATGGTATTGCTGAAAGACGAAATACAATGCTTAAGGATATGGTAAGGAGTATGATATATTAGTCATTCTACCTTACCACAATCACTCTAAGGAGAAGCACTTAAGACTGCAGCATATATCCTTAACAGAGTTCCAACTAAAGCAACTGATAAAACCCCTAATGAACGTTGGACGGGTAAGAAGCCCAGTCTGAAGCATTTGCATGTTTGGGGGAGTTTAGATGAGGCTAGGCCTTATGACTGGCCGATCGCTCTCTTTGAATACGTTAAGGGCTCACTCCGTCCAACTTCAGGCCTAATGAAAAGAAACTGGACATAAGGACATTTAGTTGTTATTTTATTGGATATTCTGAAAGATCCATATACAAGTTTTATTATCCCACAACTAAAACTATTTTTGAGACAGGAAATGTCCAGTTCTTTGAGGATGTTGAGTTTACAGGGGGAGATAAAGTTAATGATTTTGTCTTTGAAGAGGAATATATGGATATTCCCACGGGTGTTGTTGGCATTGATCAGGATTTTATTCCTAACTCTGTTCAAATACAAATCAAGATAATATCTGGGAACCTCCCATTCCTCAAATTATTCCAAATCGACAAACTCTAGAAACCTCAAGAACCTATGCCATTAAGAAGATCCATTAGGGAAAGAAGAAGTGCAATTTCAGATGATTACATTGCATTTCTCCAAGAAAATGAGACTAGCAATGGAGTGATGGAAGATGATCCTATCAAATTCCATCAAGCCATTGAAAGCTCAAATTCTCAAAAGTGGATAGATGCCATGAATGAGGAGATTAATTCCATGAGTAACAATGACGTGTGGGAACTTGTCCTTTTACCAGAAGGTGTGAAAACCATTGGTTGCAAATTAATATTCAAGACCAAGAGGGGTTCAAGAGGTATTGTGGAAAGATATAAAGCACGTCTTGTTGCAAAGGGATTTACACAGAAAGAAGGCATCAATTATAAAGAGACTTTCTCTCTAGTTTCCTCGAAAGACTCTTTCAGAATTATAATGGCATTAGTGGCACATCTTGATCTTGAGTTGCATCAGATGGATGTAAAGACAACGTTTTCCAAGACAATTTATATGGTGCAACCTGAAAACTTTATTTCAGGAGATTCAAAGAATATGGTTTGCAAACTAAAGAAATCCATCTATGGGCTGAAGCAGGCATCGAAACAATGGTATTTCAAGTTTCATAAAGTGATCATCTCGTTTGGTTTTTGAAATGAATTTGGTCGATAATTGTGTATACCATAATTTCTGTGGGAGCAAATACATATATCTGGTTTTGTATGTCGATGACATTTTACTTGTCAGCAGTTATATAGGCTTATTGCACGACACCAAGAGATTTCTAACTAATAATTTTGAGATGAAAGATCTTGGTGACACCTCTTTTTTGTTAGGGCTAGAAATACACCGAGATCGTTCTCGGGGTACTTTAGGATTATCACAAAATAGCTACATTGAAAAGGGTTTTAAAAGGCATGGCATGCAGGACTGTAAATTAGGAGATAACCCTGTGACTAAGGGAGACAAATTTAGTCTCGAACAGTGCCCTAAAAATAAATTAGAGAAAAAGAAAATGTAGAAGATTCCTTATGCTTCAACAGTAGGGAGTCTGGTGTATGCTCAAGTATGTACGCATCCCGATATTGCGTTCATTGTTGGGATGCTGGGCAGATATTTGAGCAAGTTAGGACTAAACCATTGGAAGGCAGCCAAACAGGTCTTGAGGTACTTGCAAAGAACAAAAGATCACATGTTCACATATCGGAGGTCAGATCGAATCGAGATCGTTGGATATTCTGACTCCAATCATGCTGGATGCCAGGATAGTATAAAATCTACGTCAGGCTATGTATTCTTGCTGGCTGAGGGTGCTATATCTTGGAGGAGTGCTAAACAGTCTATTATAGCCTCATCTACCATGGAAGCAGAACTTATAGCATGTTATGATGCATCTAACCACAGAGTATGGCTCTGAAACTTTGTCACGGGGCTGCGCATAGTGGATGGTATTGAAAAGCCACTTAAGTTATTTTGTGACAATAAATCGGCAGTCTTGTATTCCAATAACAATAGGAGCTCGACGAGATCTAGGCATATAGACATCAAGTTTCTAGTTGTTAAAGAGATAATTCAAAGTGAAGAGTTGTCTATTGAACATATCGGTACAAACTCCATGATTGTGGATCCGCTTACAAAGGAATTACCACCCAAAATGTTTCATGAGCATACTGAAATTATGGGTGTCAAACCTTTTGAGGATATTTAGTTTTAGTGGGAGTTGTGTGATTATAATGTTCTCTTTTGTAAACATATTTTTTAGTTACTTCATTTTAAGGATATATTGAGTTTATATTCTGCAGAAATTAAAGTTGTTTGGTTGATTCACACTTTAATTTTAGTATATGGTTGATCTCACTAAGGTTTTAAGGCGGACCAGTTGCGAATAAGCATGTTGCAATCACAATACATGAGATTTCCATGCTACACATCCACATCATGATCTATGTCATCCATTTGTGTTAACATACGTGACCATTGATGGGTCGAGTTACGATAAAGGTAATGAAGGCCGCTTTGATCCTATGTTGATATGGTTGATGGATCGGATTGGATATAAATACATTTTTTGTTATGACAGCAAAGTTGAGCTCGTACGGTTATATTATGCAATGTATAATTATAAGCTTACACATATAGCCAAGTGGGAGATTGTTGGATTCTTAATGCAACATTGTGCTTATATGTGAAATAATTATATATTGTGAACTGTCAAATAAGGAAGTCTAGTTAAAGTTTTCAAATAAAGTTTAAGGTATTAGGCTTTAATGTATTTAATAGGATGTGGGCCTTTAATGTGTAGATACTCAATGGACTATCTATTTTAATGATGGACTAAAATAGGTAAACCCTAGATGACTCAAGTATATAAGGTTTATAGTTATTAGGTCATACGTATTATTATCAACCATTATATTCTGTATCCCATCGTTAGAAGAGATCGTATAGAGAAAGATAAAGAGTTCTCTAAAAGGATTGAATACATATTGCCCTAGAAGATCAAACCCCAAATTCAATCTCTTATGGATTCAAGTACGCTTCTATAAATTAACTTATAAATTTTAATAATTTAATATAATAGTTTCTCGATTATAACGATGACTTTCGTTAAGATTTTATTATCTTACAATCATACGCAGCTATGCTCTACAGTTAAGTGTGATACTTTTTTTTTTCATTTCACATTTGCAAAAATAATTAAAGTTGAAGAAATACTTGTTTATAATCACCAATAATCAAAATTAAGAAAATCATTAATTGGCTCAATGAATACTACAAGCACTACAAAAAAATCAGGCAATCCTGACGGCCAAATCCGTCAGGATTCCGTCAGTATAACAAATACTGACGGCCTCCTGACGGATTATGGCCGCCAGTATATTTGCGGTCAGGATTGTAGCATCCTGACGGAAATTGTAACCCGCCAGGAATGCCGGCGGTTTCGTTGACGGCTTGTGCCGCCAGGAAATGCCCGCCAGTATTACTGTCGGGTAATAATCCGTCAGCATTACTGGCGGGTTTACCCGCCAGTATTTACTGGCGGTTATCTCTGCCAGTATTTACTGTCGGGTAAACCCGCCAGTAATGCTGACGGATTTGGCCGCCAGTATTTACTAGCGGAATTGACCGTCAGGATTTACCAGTAATTAATTTTAATTAAATTAAAATTAATAATAAACAAATTTTAAATAAAATTTAATTAATTAATAATCAAATTAAAAATAATAGACAAATAATTAAATAAAATTTAATTAATCAATAATTCAAAATAAATAATCCACTAATAAAAAAGTGAAAACAAATCATTTCAATAACAAAAAATCGTTTAATCAATCGGATGTATAAAAATATAACTATCCATCTAAATCTCCACCATCTGGACTACGGGGAGGCCGACGACTCATGGCCCGAGCAACAGCTTCTTCAATCTGCTGTTGGAGCCTCAACTGGGAACGCTCCTGCTCCTCGCGAATTCACTGAATCTCCAGCGCCTGGCTCGTCGCGGATCCACTGAATCTCCAGCGCCTGCTCATCGCGGATCCGCTGAAGCTGCTCCTGCTGGGACTGCACCTGAGTCTGGAGCCTATGAACATCGGCGGTAGAGGTGGAAGAAGTGCTGCATCCCATCTGAGTCTTCCCAAAGCATCCAAGGCCATAGCGTCGACCCTTCCTATTCTCGACGACCTGTAGGTAGACCTCGTTCGGGTCTACCTGAGGGCTGCTATCATCAGACGACGCAGCACGCCTCTCCTCCAAAGCCTCTCATAATCCTCCTGATATCAAAATTTTCAACTATTATTAACAAACAACTTTTATCAGATTCTATAATAACTTTTATCAGATTTTATAATAAATCGGTTATATATATAACATATAAAACTTACAGCTATCCTCTGGGCTTTGGGATCCGTAAATGTGCCGTCGGGATTTCGATGATACCTCAGCAGAAGCTCGTAGTTACTGGGCTGCGAACCCGTCTGTGCAGCCTGTATGTAAAGTTACATTTACAATATTTAATATAATGAATTAATTAAAACATATAATTATAAATGTTCAATAATATAATTTAATTACTTAAAATATTATCATTGACTTACAATCTCGGCCGCCTGTCGATTAGCCGGCATGGACCCACCTCGATGCTTCACTATACCAGTCGAAGGGCCGCGGGCTCGCTCATCCTGTTCCGCCTGGCCTTCTCAGATTAAGTTGTTAAGTAGGCATGTTTTAATTTTCATTATCATAATTATATACAACAATTATGTACAAAAATACAATTATATACAAAAAATACAAAAATAATAATAATAAAAATAATAATAACAGAAAATAGAAAAAAAAAAGGAAAACTTACATTTGGAGGGCGGCGGCGGCGGCGCGGCTGGCAGGCGACGGACGCGGGCGGCGGGCAAGCGAACGGCGGCAGCTTGGGCTGG
>BMAC01000441.1:291490-304653 GCA_014905375.1 Phtheirospermum japonicum | reverse complement strand
CTTCTCCACCTCCTCAGGCCGCTGAAACTCCAACAGCCACCTGTTCCAAGTCGTCTCCCCCCGGCTGCGGGCGGTGGAGATGGCAGACGGGCTGGGCTCGGCTGCGGCGGTGGAGGCAGGCGGCCGCGGTGGCGAGGCGGTGGAGCGGAGGTGGCTGGGCTGGGTCGGCTGCGGCGTTCGCGTCGGTGGGAGGCAGGCGGTGGTGGTGGCAGGCGGGCTGGGCTTCGGAATGGAGCGGCGGCGGCGAGCGGAGCGGCGCGGCGCGAGCGGGCGGGCGGCGGCTGGCAGGGGAGGAGAAAAAAGAGAGAGGAAGGAGAGAAAAGAAAGTGAGGCGGGGGAGGGGGGAGGCCCGATTTTAGGTTAGAATCCTGACGGCCAATACTGACGGCCAAGGCCGTCAGGATTACAATTAAACGCTGACGGTCTTGGCCGTCAGCGTATATATATATATATATAACGCTGACGGCCAAGACCGTCAGCGTTTAATTGTAATCCTGACGGCCTAGGCCGTCAGCGTATATATATATATATATATTTTTTAATCAAAAAACTCATGCTGGCGGCCATGGCCGCCAGCATATTTTTTTTTGTTTTTTTTTTTAAATCAAAAATATATCCTGACGGGCAGGCCCGTCAGGATAGTTGCGCGGGATTAATTCCCGCCTCACCCCTGAGGGCATGCTGACGGGAATATATACTGGCGGCCAAGCCCGCCAGCAAAACCGCCAGTATATGATTCCGCCAGCAGATCCGTCAGCATTCCTGGCGGCCTTTTGACCGTCAGGAAATCCGCCAGTACTGCGGATTTTTGTAGTAAAGTTTAAGTTTATCACGACAACTCAAGCATGATGTAAGTCAGATTAATAGTTTTTTTTACCACATATATAGTGGCAAACCACACTGTAAACAGATATGATTATGAAACTGACCTTTTAGTCAGAAGAAACTATAATTTAGTCAAATGGAGCCATATAATTTCAGTTTGGAGTGGCATAAAGCATAATCTAATTAAAGTATTTAACCAAAACCAGCTGGAGTGGCATAATCCGAATTATTATATATATATATATAAGCCGAACCAACTGCAGAATTATGGGCTCTTCCATTGTATCTAGACCCCTACCATCGTAATTTGAAATGACTTTTTTAGCATTATTAGGAGACCTATTCCAAAATATTTGTTGTTTGAGAAAAAAAAAAAAAAAAGAAGTTTCAAAATATTGGTTCTATATTTTCAGAACACTTTTATACATGTTTTTCCAACATTTTTTTATTAATTCTTCAACAAAGTATATAAGGTGTCTTTCCTGAAAAATGAAAAATATATATTAATAAGGGTAATAGAGTATTTATTGAATAAATTCTTAAGTTTTGTTCATGATACTAAAATAATAAGTATTTTGAATTGAAGGGAGCAACAAAGTATAATTAAAAAGGTGCTAATTACACATTAAATGGGTAATTTCCCACCCATCATGGGTAATTTTTACGGTTACCCATTAGATACATTACACATTGTCATCCCTAGTTATGAGTTCGTTGAATATGGATCCGGAAAAGTATTTTAATAATTCATTTATAGTTTAAAAAATAATAAAACCGAATACCGAAATATCCGAAACACCCAAAACACCCAAAACCAGTCTTCAATATTAATAACACTCAAGTTATAGATAGGACTAATTATTCACTAGAACTAAGCCTTGCAAAGAATAAGATTATGTCGAGACACACACAAAAAAAAAAGAAATAAAAAATAAAAATAAAAATAATCCAAGTGTCTTGTTTAAAATGGGATTGTAAGAGGATGCTATAATGCTCAAATTTCAATAAAAAAAAAAGATGCACACTAAGAAGACTACTGTTGGTAATGGTGAGTAGTAATAATTATGTCAGTATGAAGCTGTGAGTCACCTCTTAACCGAATGCATCTCTTTGCTACACTTGTGCATTAATTTATAAGTGACGAATGAGATCAGAAAGTGCTTTTGGTATAGAAATCGACAACTAACAACCAATCAGAGCAACAGTACTTTCAACAACTTCCCAACTTCCAGGTGTCTTAATAGTGATGTTGCCATGATAATGAACTAGCAATTACAGTACGTTCTGGAATACACGGACGGAGCTAGTGCTCGTTCGCACCAACAAAGTGATGTCAACATAAATTTTTCACTTTTGCGTTCTATTTTGGTTTAAACCCCAAAATTCTTGAATCAGGCTAATTTTATTCCAAATAGGCCTACATGATTGAAAATACCAAATTTATATTCTAAATATCAGATAGTCGTTTAAAGTTCAAAATTAATACTCAAATAATAACTTCTTATACTTGAATAATATTATATTAACACATATAATTAAATACTAATAAATATAATGTTATAATACAAATTCATTTTTCATAAATGATTAGAAATAAAATATAATATAATAATATATTATCATCCACTTTTTCAAATTTAATTTGACACCTACAATAAAAAAATAAAGATTCTGCTTATAAAAAAAACTTTTATTATTTACAAATAAATTCGGAATACTAAAAACAACCCAAATCCATGGATCGTTAAAAACTTCGAATAGCAGCTGGTTCATCACGGGCCCACGACAAATTAAAATCAACTCTTTTGAAACTCCAAAGAACCCCTGAAAACATTACAAAGATGAAAGACCCTTTGAGGAGTTGAGGTTTGTATAATTGTATCTGTATAAGATACCTCCGCCAAGTGCGACTTGTAAAATGGAAACATTAATCATCAATGCGAAATTTATCACTTTTATTTACCTCAATGACCAAAAAATGATTATTACTTTAGATATTGTATTAGCTAATTAAGTATATTGACTCCTGTTTAGAAGTATTTATTATATCTGATATATACTTCCGTAGGTAACCCAGAAAATAGCTAGGAATGATCAGTTTGTAGTGCACAAGGTAGGCCTGAAACCACATTGAACCAACTCCAATATCAGTTTATATGATTAGAGCACCCATAGTGGGGGCATTATAATAAGTTTGAGTGGATATTTCCTCAAATGACCAAACAATTGTATTTCAATTTCATTTGGACACCTATGTAATAAAAATAGTAATTTAATAAGGAAATTTGAAAATAGTTCGTTGTGGAAAAATTATTAGCCTCAAAATTTAACAATATTCTTGGTTCACACGACTCTTTAGGGTGAACCCTAAATTTCTAACTAAACTACCCCCTTAATCGTCACCCAATTTAATCACTCAATCACATCTAACAATTTAATTCAACAAAAGGAATTCTTAGCTCACATAATTATTTAGGATCAGCCCTAAATTTCTAACTAAACTACCTCTTAATCCTCACCAGATTTTACTCAATCACATCTATGCAAGGTTAATTTTAACTTTTACCTTGAATTTGGACTAAATAAACAAAAAGAAAGAAAATAAAGGTTGGGCTAGTTGTTCTATAATATAAAATTTTGCCTTTTCCAATAGAACCCTTAATATTATAATATGTATATACTGTATAAGAAAAAAAAGAAAAGAATAAGACATAAAGAAAGACGGTAAAATTAAGATTTTCTTATTTATCAAAACTCTTTTTATATAGGTTATCAAATACATGTTTTCATAATACATAAAAATAACAATACCAAAATCGTCCTTCATCAGTTACTTGTTGACGAAAATACGCTAATTGTATTTTTTCTTCAACACTCCCCTTTGTGTCAAGTCAAAGAGTGAAATGGTGTTTCATTGTTGCCTTGTTAAAACCTTGTCAAGTAATAAAACCCAATGGGAAAAAATTAAAACTTGGTCTAAGGAAAAAGAGTACAACATACCTATATTTAGACTCCCCCTGAAGTCTACCCTCTCTCTGATATGTACATCTATCAAAAGAACTTTAAAAGTGATATATACATCTACCAAGCGAGCTCTGAAAGTCTCCACTTTCTCAATTTACCTTACTCTTAAGAAAGTTCACAATTGTCTGTTGTATAAGAATTGTGGTGATATGCTTCGTATTAACACCTTTCATGTAGCCTACTTCCATTATCTTCATATGTACAAGTGAGTTCTTCAGTGGTATAGTTAAAGCCACTATTCTCATAGATACGTATTAGTATAACATTTACTATAGATACTCACGAACAACTACATGTATGATAATGATTTTTTTACATGAATCGAATGGGTAACCAGCATCAGTAATACTATTTGGTGTTTCACAATAGGAAGTAAACTTAATATTTTTTATAAGGGTTACAAGATCATCTGAAGTCCCAATTATACTTATGAATAGGAAAAATAAACTCACTTAAATGGTTTCTTTTAGGTATCAAAATACATTTTGATTCCATTCCAATGACATTGCGCTTTCTTGAGTTAAATTTAGATAACAATTTTGAGAAAGTAATATTTGGTCAAGTGTATTAGTGTACATAGGAAGGGAATTTCTACTCCCACCAGTTCTTCGTCATTCCATTTACAAAATTGATCTTTCCTTATATCTTCACTTTGACCAATCATATGAGTGCTAACATATTGCACTGATTCATATTTAATCGTTTGATCATCTTTTGGATACATACAAACTTTAGAATTTAGTATTCCACAAACTCGGATTTTAATTTAAATTCTCGACAAGATCGAGTTTTCTCATGATTTATTATCTCAAATTAAAAATTCAAGTAGCTGGTGGTTTCTGTTATTTCATTAAGAGTACATATTATGTTCATATCGTCGACATATATAGCTACAGTTGAGATTCATAACTTATTTTTTTACAATACGCAATGACATAGATTTTTTTTTTCAACCAAGTAGTCACTTAGACGGTTATACCACATCCGCCTGGATTGTTTCAATCCACAAAGTGAGCATTTTAACTTAATTGCAAATACAATCCATGACTTAGAGTCACTTGCCTTGGCAATGAAAGGCAAGCAAGAACTTTAGTATATATCTCTAAGTCATGATTCTCATAGAAATATGATATAACCACAGATATAAGCTGCATTCTCAATTCTTTGAAATCATAATATATATTATGGAAGAGTACATATCCACATAGTCAATTGCAGGACGTTGTGAGAAACTTTGTGCTTCAAGTTTAGATTTGCATCTCATGACTTTATTTTTCTCATTACGCTTTGTGACAAAACTTTGTTTATATCCTATAGGCTTTACACTTGATGAGGCTAGCATTACCAGAACAAATACATGTCTTGTTGTCAATATATTTAGTTCTACCCAAATTGATTCTTTACAATTAGGCAAATTTGCTCTTTGTTAACATTTTAATAGACCGTGGTTCGATATCATCGTGCTCTATAATCCCATGAGCAACAATGTATACATCGTCAATGTGTGTATAATATCTTTCCATCAACTCATATAAACTCTCATAGTACATCGAGATTTCTTTATTCTCTGAAATCATATTAAACATCGGACCGTCCTGCAGTAATAATTCATGGACATAAGTATTACCAGAGATAATCTCATGGGAGGAATTATCTTTATTGATGTTAATTGAAGTTGTGTCATACCTGCCCTCTTATTCCTTTAGTGGGTATCGATCGAACCAAGTGACCTCCCCTTGCTCCTTTTGGGAGTCACGATCTCAACCACACCTCCACTAAGTGTGATTGCAATGTTTTAATATGTGATATTGTGCCCCTTATGGAGACTTTTAACCTTGCAGATACATTTGCGGCTGGTATATATATGATCTCGTCACTTTTAAAATTGAGTCTCCTATACTTTGAAAAATCAATTATTCATTTTACATTACTTTCACTTTACATTGTGAAATGTGGGGATCAAAATGAGACAGGGTGTAAAACAGTTCTTGTCATTCCTTTTACAAAATATTTTTTCTTATCTCCCCCTTACAATGAGAAGACTGTCTCATTAGAGTGATAAATTTGCAGATTTAGCGGTAAAGAGATCATTTGTCAAAGGTTTCAAATAGCGGATGACTGTTGGATATTTATATCCAACATAAATACTTAATCATATTTAGGAAATCATATAAATGCGTTGTGGGAGTGCAATAGGCGCATATACTGCGTAACCAAATATGCGTAGACATGAATTATCAGGCTTATATCCAATTAATAATTAGTATGCAAAAATATTTGGTTAGCAGAGATTCATAAACGAATAAGTAAGAGTTGTGTGAAATATTGCATGACGCTGTGCGGAGACAAATATATGAGTGCGCATAAATATTATCTAAGTCACCATTTATATCCTTTTCGATGGTGTCTTCTTTGAGACCTTATTGTTTATGCACATTAGGGTACAAGATGCATTACATTGATCTTGATTGAAATGCAATAGACATCAAATACTTTGGTGTAAACTCTCTAGCATTATAAGTATTGGATGCTTTATAAGGGTGGTGAGCCCTCAATTATATTGAATGTGCTGGGAGTTTTGTAAATGCAATGTTTTTATGGACAATATGTGTCAAAGCATCGACCAAAACTATAAAATAATTAAATGATCCGCATTTTGAATGGTTATCTTCACCTATTATCAATTATAAGAATGAGATATTATACTTTGTATCTTTAGTATATGCAGGCCTCAATCATACAATTTTGCTAAGGAACAAAATTTGAAAAAACAAGTGACGTGTTTTTGAGATATGAATGTATGTAGTGCTCCTAGTACTTTAGAATGCACTAGCTGTAATTGAACAACATTAGGTCAACACTATACTGTGCATCGAATTTCTATCTCGTTTTTTGTTTCACTCAAGATAAAAAAATGTCCATGTTAATTTCTTAATATAGATCATCATATCATGACCAAAGTATCCATGTCAGTCATGTCAAGACTTTAATGAGTCAGTGTCTAAAAGTTTATTGTTGGTCATATCTTATGATTCAATAATCAAAAAGTAGTAAAGTAAAATTATTAGATTGACTCACTAATTCTTCTAAAACGTGTTTCCTTCCACACAAAACAGTTTCATTCTCATAATGTATTTCTCAATGATAATTATCAACATGAATATCATCAAACTTAACAAGGTTCATTTGGTTCATGGTCCATACTGAACTTTTATGACTTTAATCAATGTGCTACTAGGTATCAATTTGGTAGTTCTTCATCCTTTGTTTAGATAGGATGATACAATCATTATATAACATATAAACATCAATTCAGTGAATAATTGTTTATTCCTCGATAAATTCTCACATTCTTCAGAGATATTTCAACGACATGCTTTTCGTTCTAATATTTTACATTTTTTGCTAGATATGTTACATTATATATTAATAGTATTACTCTTGAACCGTATATGTAAATGTATGGTAAATAAACTCAATTACATTCCATGCTTCAAAATGAAATCTAAAATTTACCAATAAGCCAAAAAAAAATATTTTAAATCAGGCCACATCACATAAATCTAACACAAAATAAACTTTAAGACTAAATACAATAGTCTAATATGAATGATTCATTATACTTTCACAAGTTTTATGAAAAGTAAAGAAACAAACAAATTTGATTAGTCAAATAAAGAATATCCATAGTCGAACCTCCACGACTTCTACCACAACCAATAAATACCATGAACCCTTACATGTTTTATTTCGTGATGTATGCTTTCCACCATTCATATCGACCCTAATTAGTATCACGAAATTTCCTTAACCAGAGGTCTAACATTGGTATTACGAAGAATAATGTTATGTCTCTCAATGACTTATTGTCATAATTAATATTAAGTGCATCAGTATGTTTGTTCTAGTGAAAAAAAATAGAGTGAGATCTTATATCTCAACTACTTATTTTCATTTAATGTGACTGTCTTTTTCACATATGGTAAGACATGTTTTGAGTTGCAACATATCAAAGTTATTGACCCTTTTAGCAAATAAATAAATTTCTTTTCTCCGAGTTCTTGGGTTTGAAAGTAGTGTTTCATAAAATTACCAGAATATTTATTTAGAGCACATCCCAAAGTTCATTGAAAGTTTGTAACTAAATATACTTCCAATATAAGATTTAGGGTCAAATTTATTAGAAAATTGACTTTGTCTTAGTTTGACGATTCTTTGTCAGTTGGGAGTTGGTGGATGATATTATTGTGGAATTATAATACATCAAATGGATGATGATAATTCTCAATTTCTTTTGGATTTGGATTGAGTTAATTCAGTAAATTATTTTAGATAATGAATTTGAAGAATATATGTCATAATCTTTCTTTGATATATTATGTGAAATTACTTTGTCACGTGACTTATTTATACAATTTTGTATTGTTCATGAACTTTCATTATCATGAAAATATGCAAATGTACAGTCAATGATACATATATGAAAGTAGCTTATAAAAATTGAGCTTTAAGAGAATTACCAACATACATGAAACTATCAATTGATCGAAATTCATGATTAATTAAATATATTGGCAAAATCATGATCAATATATCATCTAATCATGTAAGTAACTTCATTTACTTCTAAGAAATAAATCGTCTAAGAGCACAAATAATATAATATGTACTCTATAAATATCATTAACGTATTCCAAGATTCCATATTTGTCAAAATTGTACATAACGTAGCATGCACCTAATTTCAATCATAATTTAATTATAGGTAGCATATATCATGCTTTGTATAAGAACTTGAATTTAGGGCAATACACATCATGCCACATATTCATATAAATATATATGTGTTATTTTCATTTAATAAGTAATAGGGTAATTCGAGTTACCTTGGAGATAAGACACGATTCTTTCCTAGGGTATTCCTAGATTTTTTTATTTTTTATTTTTGCAATAGGTTTATCTGCAACATATTTCTGGTGATAGAAAGATAAACCTGATCTCCACCGTACAAATTTAACCACTATGTGTTTTAAACATTATATCCAAAGTTCAACTTCATCCAACGGTTAAGTTGTGTGTAATTTGATTTTTTAAAAAAGACTAGGCAGACACTTTTGGGAAACAAGATCAGGTCAATTCAAGATTTATTATCGGATTCTACAGATCTCAGATTCAGATCTCCACCGTTCATATTAAACTTCTATTTGTATGCACTAATATCTATTTTTGTCTTGATCTAACTGTTCGATTGTGCAGGATCTTATTTTGAAAAATACTGCACTTTTAATTCCTAAAACAAAATCTGCTTTGTCGAAATCTACTATGTTGAATTAAAGATTATAATCGAATCTACACCGTTCAGATATAACTTCGACGAGTTATGAGTTTGATGTAAGAAATTTAGCTCGATCCAACGGCTAAAACCTGGAAAACGCTTCTACAAATTTCCTACGCAATAAGATTTTCTATATACTAAAATTTTCTCTAGTTTTTTTTTTTTTTTTTATAGAGGCTTGTTTGTCGCTTACTCTCAATAGGTTAGAGTTTCGTACTGATAACGTGTAAAAGGAAAAGTAAGAAAGAAGATGACATAAAAAAGATGGTAGAATTAGGGTTCTCTTATTCACCATATAGGGTATCAAATATCTGTTTACATAATACATAAATATAACAATACCTAAATTGTCCTTCATCAGTTTACTTTGTTGACGAAGGAACAATAATTATGTTTTTCCTTCAACACACACACACACACACACACACACACACACACACACACACACACACACACACATATATATATATATATATAATATATATATATATTCTTATACATAATATACCTGATATTTTTAATTATTACTAGGGGTGCACATTCAGGCGAAACCGAACCGAACAAACTTTTGGTTAAAATGGGAAACCTGGGACTGTGAAATTTCCACCAGCCCAAGACATCAAAACCTTTTGAAGCTTTCTCCAAGCGCTCATTTAGATACATGTCTAACTCATATTCCTCAAGACCAACCCCAGATATCAATTCTTAAGTTCGCATTTTTTTACTTACAGCATCTGATGGATCTCCCATAAATCTACTTTCACTATACATGCTTGAAGAAGGAGATGAGCTAGATGAAGTCGTTGAAGCATTAATTTCTTTTATACTCATCAAAAAGCTCATAAAGAGAACTCTTTGAAGAGTCTGCTATCTCCTCACCACGTGATAGCCCATACATATTTTTCAAATAATAATGTAAGACACCAAATATGTGACGAGGGTCAAGCATAAAACCAATATACAATATCATATTGAGCTTTTCTCTGTCCACCCAATATTTGTCAAACTTATCTTTCATCCTCGATGCCATCTCAACCAAATTAGAATCATCGCCATTAATCCAACCAATTAAATGCTCATGCATTCCAAATATTTCATCTAAAAAAGTGTTAGAGGTCACATAGAGGGTACCAGAAACTCGCAAAGTAAGATCATAAAAATGACGCAAAACTTGCACAAGTTTCTCCACAATAGTCCAATCATACTTGATAGGCAAACCAATTTTTTCATAAGTTCCACCTGGCATAAAATCTTTACGAAAATCGGAATCATGGTTCTCATACCTATCAAAAACACCGTGAAATAACAAAGCAATGTCCAACATTAAATAAGTAGAGTTCCATCTAGTTGTAACATCTAGACACAATGACCTTTTACTTTCAATTTTCTCCTCAGCAATTAACTCCTTGGACCTCTTCAATCTCATAGGTGATGACCTCACATAATGCACTACAGAGCGAACTCAATCAATTGAAACATTCACCTTTTTTAATCCCGCTTTAACAATAAGATTTACAATATGAGCTTCACACCGCATTTGCAAATACTTTCCATTCAAGATTGCAGTCCCCCAATTAACAAATCTTCTTTTCAAATATGTTACAGTCACATCATTAGCAGCAGCATTATCAACAGTAATACCAAATATTTTGTCGATTCCCCATTCAATAAGACACTTCTCAATCAAAAGACCTACCTCGTCACCTTTATGATCAGGACAGGGAATGAAATTAAGAATCAACTTATGCAACTTCCATTCATCATCAATGTAATGACCAGTCAAAGACATGTAACTAAGTCTTTGATTAGAAGTCCATGTATCAGTTGTCAAAGAAATTCTATTTTGGATAAAAATAGTAATGGTTGAAAATACTAAAATATCTCTATACAAAATTAAATTTTAAAAAAATTGATTTTCTCAAACGGTTCTAAAAATAAAGCAGAACAACAACGATTAAAAAAAAATTATGAACACAAATAAAATGTTCAAATTTTCTTTTGAACATATGACTATGGTTCGTAAAACCAAAGTCGAACGCTGACAAAACAAAATCCAACAAATATCATACATACTTAATATTCAAACCAAACTATAGAGCCTAGTATACGTAATTAAATCAAACAAATTATTGACCCCGATTCATAGATGCTGTACTTGTTATTTTTCTTCACAAATTTTTTCTTTTAAAAAAAATCTTCTTCTTCGCCTTTTTTTTCCTTCTTCCTCTTTTTCGCATTTACTTTCTTCTCATTTATATGAAACAATCTTCTTTTCTTTTTTCTTAGATTTTACCTTTTTTATATATTATATAAGGGTAAAATTAAATATTTGTGGGATTAATTTAATAAAATATAATATATTAAAAAAATTTAAAATATTTTAATTAATTGGGATCAAATAATAAAATTATAAAGCACACATATAAATTACAATAAAAAGTCCTGTGGTCATGTGGCAATGTGGGGAGCATTACCTATGCGAGGAGTTCTCAGGGTTTATTAAATAAATAATATATTTTTTATTCAAAATTGCTAAAATAATACACTTTTAAAAATGATTGCGTTTTTGGGGCGGGACGCCTTTCCCAAAGGCGTCCCGGGTATTTTCTAGACGGTACATATACGTAACCGTTATAGAAAGTGAACCCGGGACGTCATTCCCAAAGGCGTCCCGGGTGTAAACTGACATTTCTAAAGTCCCCACCGAACCCGTTGAATGGGTATTCAAAACAGTTGAATCTGTTTGGGGAGCAGTTGCAAACAAACTCGGAACCGAAGTTCCCGTCATCCCAATGGGATGGGTCACAGCCGGAGCTGGCATCGTTTGGGACCGAAGTCCCTATCCCAATAGGGATCGTTCCAACAGCCGAAACTGTGGATGTGTTCGACTGCGCCATGCGCTTCGTCAGTGTCTCGAGTAAGAAATCGAGCGTTCCTGGGTTGAGAATAATCTCATCTTGAGTGGTGTTCAGGATTGGCGTAGACAAGCCAATTGTCGAGGTGTTCGTGACTGCAGGGGCAGTGATCGTCGCCGAAATAGTGGAGGTGGATGGCAGGAATAGCGGTCGCTCGTCGGAGTGCTTGAGGCAGACATCCTTTTCCAGTCAGGGATTACAAATAATAAAATTACAAAATAATTTCGTCTTGCGATTGTTGGAACAGTTACAAATATCCGAGCACAAAACTGGAAAAAGGAATATAAAAAACAGAAAATGAATATTGTCGAGTCGAGTAAGCACTCTGTCCGCAAGACGAAATAGCCCCGGTAGTGCCCTTCGGTTTTGGCTATTCGTCTCCAAAGATAAAACGACTTCGTCCCGTAATATCACAGCACCGTGAATATCAGGGTTCCGGCGAACTGGATAGAAAATGGTCTGAGCTACGTAAGAAATAAAATTGCAGAAATATGTGAATGCAGTATGCTGGGAGTTCTCTGCTTTTTCAGGTTATTTCTCGTGTATGGAAAGTAAAGTGTGAACTGGAGCTTCTCACCCTTTTATAGGGTTACCCACCTGGGAGGTTACAGCACTATTAAAGACGTTCTTAAAGGCACCCAACCACTCAGCATCATCCAGCATGAAACCTGGACAGGTTCAGCGTGCTGATGCAGAAGTCAGCCAGGAGTCAGGTCAAAGAAACGTCTCCATGCATCATTAAGACGCATGACTTGAACGGTCAGGAGTTTTTCAGACGTTTGAAAACGTACGTACAGGAGTCAGGCGCGTGAAGGCTCAAAAAGGTAATCAGGGTTTGAGGCAGAACCCGAACCCCACACGGACCACCCAATAAGGACCAATTGCCCAAGACCCAGGGACCCAGGTCCGAGGTCCGGGTCCGGGCTCGGCTCCGCCTTCGGCTACGCCGAAGGCGGACTGGCGAACCCAAGTCCAAGAGCCCGCGTGAACTTCGTTTACACAAAGCCCACAACACTCTCTGGCCCACTCGATGTACATTAAAGAAATGTAATCATTTTTAAACT
>BMAC01000441.1:256517-288200 GCA_014905375.1 Phtheirospermum japonicum | reverse complement strand
ACATTAGGGGCTGAAATGAAAAAAAATAAAAAAATTGGGGGGGCGGGACGCCCTTCCCAGTGGCGTCCCGGGTTGGTTTGTAAATAAAAAAAAAAGGGGGGGGGGGGGGGACGCCTTTGGGAGTGGCGTCCCGGGCTAAATTGCAAAAAATAACTTAATATATTATAAATAAATGATTAAAAATTACTATGACATATATATAACTTAAATAAATAAAATTATTTATTTTACCTAAATTAATATTATTTATATTAACTTAAAATATTATAAATAAATTACAAATTAATATAAATAATTAAATAATACAAAATAACTTAATATAAATAACTTAATATAATTTTTAATTTAATCTTCATTGTTGTTGTATCTTAATTTTATTGTATTTTTTTTTATTTTCGATGTGAAATTTCTTGTTTTATTTTGATCTTGTCGTATTTTTTTATTTTGATATAAAATTTCTTGTAATTTTAGATATAATTATGATATGTTTATTTATTTTACCTAAAATATTATAAATAAATTACAAATTAATATAAATAATTAAATAATCAAAAATAACTTAATATAAATAAATAGTATGTATGGGTTAGGGTTAGGGTTACAATATTTTTTTTTTTGCAATTTAGCCCGGGACGCCACTCCCAAAGGCGTCCCGCCCCCCCTCGTTATTTTTATTTACAAACAACCCGGGACGCCACTCCCAAAGCGTCCGCCCCCCAGAATTTATATTTTTTTCGTTTCTCTTCCACATTGACTAACATTCAATGTGGGATAACCGAAAAAGCATTAAAGCATACCGTTCAACTTTCAAGCATCATTTCTCACTCACCAATAAATGGATTTGAGAAATTCAAGATACTACGATTATCTACACGACACGTAGAATAATCCTACATAATTCATTAACATGAATTATCGCTGTACCATTTAATTAGAATTAATCCAATTTACAACAATTGTGAGGGTAGGTAATATCAGAGTGAGATATTTAGGTGACAATGCAAATATTTTCGAGTAATTTATGGATGTTCTTATCAATATATATATTGGAAGTGGTGGCACAGTACCACCAACCCTTCATTTACATCAATTGATCTTATTATTATTTATAATCAATTTTTAATTTAATGATTATAATTAAGTGGAGAATGTTACATTCACGGTATCGTAGAAGTCCCCATATATATATATATATATATATATATAAGTATAATTAGTAATGTTTTAACTATATAGGCACATGTATAACATTTGATATACACGTAATATTCATGCGATAAAATAGCATTGTAAAATAGATGATTTAGTCAATCTTTACCCGAACCACAGTTTGATCACATTCACTTCTACTGCATAATTCATGAAAACAAAAATAAATAAATAAACAAACAAAAGAGAGTGCACTAGTGCGTGCTGGTCCCAAACTTGAGCTATAAATATGATATTCTAGTCATGGATTTTACACACGCCTTATTCTTTTCCAGATTTAGTTGAGGAGTTAATTACTTCAATAGTTTGTGATCGATATTAATTAATAGCTATATAGATATATACATGGGCTCAAACCTTGTATTCTCAAAATTCAAAAATATAGTTTATATTCTAGTCGTTGCCTCTCTTAGTCACGGCGATGACGGCTACATTTGCTCCAGAGCAACCTATTATGGCAGCCCTGAGTGCTTGGGCAATCCCAGTATGTCTTTTTTTTTTTCTTAATTTAATTTTATTTCTGCTTATTTTAATGTTGAATATAAACAATATATTCAGGAGGAGCATGTGGGTTTGGAGAATATGGGAGGACAGTGAACAATGGTATGGTGAGTGGAGTGTCGAGGCTTTACAGGAATGGAAGTGGCTGTGGTGCCTGCTACCAGGTACTTAATTCGTTAATTAATTTAATTAATTAGTTAATTAACAAAAATGGTAAATTAGCTTAATTAAAAGGTATATAGGTTAGGTGCAAAATCCCAGGGCTGTGCAGCGAAGACGGAACAAAGGTATTGGTGACCGATTATGGGGAAGGACACTACACAGACTTCATCGTGAGCGTAAATGGGTTTGCCAGCCTGGCAGCCTCCCCAAACACGGCACCCCAGCTGTTCGCGTACGGAGTAGTCGACGTGGAGTACCGACGAATCCCGTGCGTCCACGTGGGCTACAACCTGATGCTTAAAGTCCATGAGAAGAGCAGCTGGCCCAGCTACCTGGCGATTGTGCCGGTTTACCAAGGTGGGGTGTATGATGTGATTGGGGTGCAAGTGTGGGTGGAGGAATGCAAGGACTGGAGGGGCATGAGGAGGGTGTATGGTGTGGTGTGGGACATGGAGAACCCACCACCAGCCATTACCAACATCAGGATGCAACTCACCAGTGACGGTCAACCGGTCAAGTGGGTGGAGATGCCTAATGTCATTCCCACTTATTGGAAGCCTGGGGTTGCATATGACACCGGCTTTCAACTTTGACTTACACGTGTACGTTTGTTTGTGTGTGTGTGTTAATTTCGTGTAATCACTAATTAGCGGTGTTATTCCCGTGTTAATTTCGTGTTACTACTACTGCATATAATGTAATAATAATCAGCCGCTTTTTATGTTTTTATGATGGTATGAATAAATATTATTCTGAATTATATTGCTCTTTTATCACATGTGGTACTTGTGAGGAAAATTTATCACAAAATAATAATAATCGAATATGAATATCTTATAAAGTAAAATTCGAAATTGAAATGTATAAGTATATAATAAAATTTGAATCTCGTGTTAAACACATTTTTCCTAATTTCAAACATTTGTTTCCTATGATAAAATGGGCAATTGGATTACCTTTCGATTCCGACGAACTGATAATTATACCTATTTATCACCAAAAATGCAAGAGGTCAAGAGAATTATTTCGATCAATATTTAATGTTTCATGATGCAAATGTGTGGAAGCGTGTTTGATTGTTGTATTCTTAGTCTTAATTTATAAATTAATATTTGATCTTTTTCATGCTTGCAAATTAAGATTCCTTAATTTTGTCTCACCATTAGTGTAGGAGTTCCAAGGTTGAGTTTTTCATTTGTAATTAACTTAATTCAAGCAATTCTAACACTCTATGTTAATCTTGGTTCTATCATTTATTTAACTACCATTTTAAATATAAAAAAAAATAGATTAAAAATTTATTTTAATTGAATATTAATTAATTAATGTTTGCGTACAATATTCATTGGTTTTATTGTGGGTTTAATCAATGATTTAAAAACTGGACCGGACCGACCAGTTCAACCGGTTTAACCGGGAACCGGCCATTGATCCACTCCGATCACACCTATAAAACCATTGTAACGGTTAAACCGGTCAAGAACCGGTTAAACCGCTGTAAACCGGCAAAAAGACCGGTTAAACCACTGAAAATCGGTAAAAAGATTGGTTGAATCGGTTAAACCATTTTTTATGTGCAAAATAATGTGTATGATTCAACTAAATTGRCATAATTATATTAATGATCCATGAAACTCGATTAAGCGATATGAAAAAAAAAAATCGGTCAATCCCATTTTTCTATTTTTATCTCTCTTAATAATCTAGACTAATAATTAAGATAGTGGTATATGACTAATATATCACATAACAAAAAATTACATTAATATGTTTAATAGAGTATAAATAATTTAAGCATGTTTATATAATAAACTAATTACTTTTTACAAATACGAATCAAATCAATATTTATATTAATACATTACATAATATTTCATACTATATATTTAAGAATATTATATTTTTATTAATACCGGTTGGACCGGCGGTTGAATCGGTCCGACCGATTGAACCGTGAATCGGTTGGGAAACCGTTCGTTCACCGATTCTGTTTTTAAAACATTGGGTTTAATAATGAATGTTCACTAAACAATGTTTATGTTGAATTTGAAATCTCTTAACAGCATATTCATTATTTTTATCGAATTTTTATTTTTATTACTAAATGTTCATTATATTTAAAGGATACTTATTTTTTTTTCACATGTATTAAAGGCAAATAATATTATCTTAAAAATAATAAATATTTAGTATCAAATAAATGATTTTTCAATTAAAAAATAATTAATATTATTTTAATTGATTGTTCATTTTTTTATCGAGAGTTTATTATTTGTTTAAAAAAATATTTATCTTTTAAAAGAATACTCATTCATTTTCACTGGGAATTTGGGGGTTTATTTTATAAATTTAATTCGAAATTGGTAAAATAATACACATCGAAAAAAAATTACAATGTGTATTATTTTACTAATTTTAAATTAAATTTATAATATTTATTTAATAATACCGGGAATTTGGTAAACAATATCTTAGAAAATAATGAGTACTAAGAACAAACGAATGATTCAAATAAAAAAAGGTAAATACTTGGGTGAGACCGGTCTCATAGTATGAGACCACTTTTAACCCACTTAACCCATTCTAACTTACCCGCCCGCTAACCCGCCCCACCCAGTGAGATTAATTAAAAGGAAAAAAAATGGAAGGAAACAGAATCGGCCATCGCTAACCCATTTTAACTCATCCATCGTTCTCACGCTCTCTCCCCAATTCTTTCTCTCACAGAAAAACGCCGACCACCGTTCGTCACCGCCGGCCATCGCTATTTAGGTACTTGGAGAAGCCACCAAGCCCACTGCCAAGTAAGTATCCTTTTATTCAATTTTCGATTACTGGTGTGTTTTTCCCCTTCCAATTTATGGGTTTTGTGTTTTTTAGATATAATTTTTATTTTATTAGGTATTTAGGTTGATATTGTTCATTAATTAGTTGTTGGCTCCTTGATAATGATTCTATTGATTGGGCAGAGCTTGAGTAATTTATCTAATTTTTTTCATATTTTTCTTTGCCTGTTCGTTGAGCCGAGAATCTTTATAGAGAAACAACAGTTAATTTTAATTCTTTTCTATATAATGAAAAAAAAGGCATTTTCTTAATTATTTTATTTTGATATAAAATCAAGAAATAAGACAATATGGATGGGGCTCTTGCATCGGGCTCCAAAATTAATTCGATTATATATAATTGGCTCTATTAACCTGATACATTTCGATGAATCTACCATGCCAGTGCCGGTTTGTTCGTGCAYTGGGGTAGCTYGGCAGTGTTAYAAGTGGGGGAACRGGGGTTGGCAGTCAGCTTGCTGCACGACCTCGCTGTCAGTGTATCCTTTGCCGCAGATACCGAATAAGAAGCATGTGCGGATGGGTGGCCGGAAAATGAGCGAAAGTGTTTTTAGCAGATTGCTGACAAGAATGGCTGCGGCTGGTCATGACCTGTCGATTGCCGTGGATCTCAAGAGCTACTGGGCTAAACACGGTACTAATCGTTATATTACTATCAAGTAACTTCTTGTCTCTGAAATTAGTGCTAAATGTTATATTACTATGCCTTGATTAAATGATAACTTCGGATGCTGGAAATTTTGAACTCTATTCAGAGTTTTGGTAAATATAAAGCGCATTTCTTTTAATTTATTTATTTTCATTTTTCTACATTATGGTGGGTAGTCTGCGAATGTGTTGCCATTTTATTTTTATTTTATTTTCTGAAATGTTTAAACGAAATTTCTGCGTAGTTTGACTAGGAATTAAAGATGCCAATGCACTAATGCAGGTCTTGATTCAATCAAATTTGGAGCAGCTTATAGATAGCTTATTTGAACATTTTACTATTGGAGCAGATTATAGATAGTTTATTTGAATATTTTACTTATGCTCAGAGTTGACGTATCCTTGATAGAATGACCTGATTGGCAATATTCATTTTTTGGTTGCAGAAAGGAATATTTGGAAGATTTTTTGAGTACCTAATTGGCACGACGATGAAGAACATCGCAACGATTATCAATCAGGCTGTATCTATCTCGGATTTTGGTTTGTGGCCATACACGGATGATGGGAAGGTGTCGTGACTGGGTACGGCGCATCCTCAAACAGTAGTAACCTTCAAGATTTTGACCATGGAGTACTTGCTAGACAAAGGGCTGCCTCCGTTTGGTGTTCAAGACGTCGGTTGTGGTGTTGAGGTGCTTGAATAATGTGCTCGGTGGAATGTCGTTTGTGGTGTTGGCGAGGCTGACTGGGTCCCAGAGCAGTGCGGTTAGTCCTGTCGAGGAGGAGGAGAAGGGAGTTGATGCTGCTGCTGCTGAGCAGCCTGCTTCGTCTGCCAAGTGATGTATCTATGAACGAGGCGGCTATCTGGTGATGATCCAATGAATAAGGAGTTGTATTGAGGAACAAGATTTTAGACTTGTAAATTAGATTGTGTTTCTTACAATTTGATGGTTGTGATGATATGTTTTTGTTTGTAGGAAATCATGAATCAAAGGCTTCTTGTTTTTGTGTGTGGGTTGCTTTTCTATATTTTCTTACAATTTGATGGTTGCTTGTTAAAGTATTACAAAAGATTGTTAAAGTATCACAAGTTTTTTATACATATTTTTATAATAAAACATAGTTAAGTAACACTTTTAACTCAAGTTATTTGAGTATCACAAAACATTATTAAAGTATCACAAAACATTGTTAAAGTATTGCAAAAGATTGTTAAAATATCACAAGTTTTATACCTATTTTTAATTAAAGTATAGTTAAGTAATGTTTTTAACTCAAGTTGTTCAAGTATCACAAAATATTGTTAAAGTATTACAAAAGATTGTTAAAGTATTACAAGTTTTTTCATATTTTTACAATAAAACATAGTTAAGTAACATTTTTAACTCAAGTTATTTGAGTATCACAAAACATTATTAAAGTATCAAAAAATATTGTTAAAGTATCACAAAAGATTGTTAAAATATCACAAGTTTTTTATACCTATTTTCGATTAAAATATAGTTAAGTAATATTTTTAACTCAAGTTGTTTAAGTATCACAAAATATTATTAAAGTATTACAAGTTTTTTATACATATTCTTACAATAAAACATGGTAAAGTAACATTTTTAACTCAAATTATTTGAGTATCATAGAACATTGTTAAAGTATCACAAAACATTGTTAAAGTATCACAAAAGATTATTAAAATACCATAAGTTATTTATACCTATTTTTAATTAAAGTTTAGTTAAGTAATATTTTTAACTCAAGTTATTCAAGTAACACAGAACATTGTTAAAGTATTACAAAAGATTGTTAAAGTATCACAAGTTATTTATACATAGTTTTACAATAAAACATAGTTAAGTAACATTTTTAAATCAAGTTATTTGAGTATCACAAAACATTGTTAAAGTATCACAAAATATTGTTAAAGTATTTCAAAAGATTGTTAAAATATCACAAGTTTTATACCTATTTTTAATTAAAGTATAGTTAAGTAATATTTTTAACTCAAGTTGTTCAAGTATCACAAAACATTGTTAAAGTATTACAAACGATTGTTAAAGTATTACAAGTTTTTTATACATATTTTTACAATAAAACATAGTTAAGTAACATTTTTAACTCAAGTTATTTGAGTATCACAAAACATTGTTAAAGTATCACAAAAGATTGTTAAAATATCACAAGTTTTTTATTATTTCACAAAATATTCGTTGTTCATCATATTGCATTTTTGGGCTATATAATTGTTCTTCGTATTATTTCGCATCAATCTGCAAATTTTCAGATTTTTTCGATTTTTTTTACTATTTTTCCGGCCAATTTGAAAATTTGAAGAAATTCACCAAATATTCTAGAAAAACTGAAAAAATTCACCAAATATCCGTTGTTTATCGTATTGAAATTCTGGGTTGTACGATTATTCGTCTTATTATTGCGCATCAACCTGCAAATCTTTAAATTTTTTCGATTCTATTTTGCTATTTTTCCGGCTAGTTTGAAAAATTGAAAAATTCACCAAATATTCGTTGTTCATCGTATTGCATTCTGGGCTGTATGATTATTCGTCTTATTGTTGCGCATCAACCTGCAAATTTTTAAGATTTTCCGATTTTATTTACTATTTTTTCGGCTAGTTTGAAAATTTGAAAAAATTCACCAAATATTTCAGAAAAATTGAAAAAATTCACCAAATATTCGTTGTTCATCGTATTGCTATTCTGGGATGTAAGATTGTTCGTCTTATTGTTGGGCATCAACCTGCAAATTTTCAAATTTTTCCGGCTAGTTTGAAAAATTGAAAAATTCACCAAATATTCGTTGTTCATCTTATTGCAATTCTGAGCTGTACGATTATTCGTCTTATTGATGCGCATCAACCTGCAAATTTTTAAATTTTTTCGATTTCCTTTACTATTTTTTCGGCTAGTTTGAAAATTGAAAAAAATCACCGAATATTCGTTGTTCATCGTATTGCAATTCTGGGCTGTAAGATTGTTCGTCTTATTGTTGCGCATTAACCTGCAAATTTTCAGATTTTTCTGATTTTTTTTACTATTTTTCTGACAAATTTGAAAAATTAAAGGGCGTTGAGTCCAATTTTGGGTTGTTGGATTTGGATTTGAATTGTTTCCTGAGTATGAATCACCTTACAAAATAATAAAATATGGTCTCATTTTATAACCGGTCTCACCTAGACCAACTCATTAAAAAAAAATAACCAACATTGTTAGTAGAGTACGCAACACTACAATGAATACAGCCTTACAACTTATTCAAGTCTTGCCCGGCCTCTCCATGGCCCAACAATGAAAATCACAGTTTTTAAAGCCCAATTATCCAAGCACATCTTCTTAAAGCCCAACTGCATAAGCCCACAAGCAAGCTACTCTTATTTCCTAACTGAGTTTAACAAGCCGAACGCATCATTGTAATCCCAACTCTCAGGATAGTTGAATATGATTTCATTTTGATTTTGTCTTTTTTGCTAGATAATAATAGTGATAGAAAATAGTTTGAAAGGGAAAAAGATGAATTCTGAAGTGTAATTGATATGAGATGAAAAATATAATAATAAAAAAAGTTAACATAATATATTACTGATAAAATGATAATTGATAATTAAAATTATGGAAACGGATGAATAGTATAATATCCAAAAAGAACTGTACAATAATAATTTATTTTTTCTGAAAAGAATGTGTGAATGTGATTGATGATTAAAGAAAAAGAAAGTAAAAGCGCATTGATAATGTATTTTCTTAAAAAGAAAAAAAATATATAAATGTGATTGATTGTAGAAAAAGGTGAAATTGACTAGCGTGCTTAATTTAGAAAAAATGGTTGGTAATCACGTTTTGGTTTACACTATTACCCTTTTTAGGCTTCTTTCAGAAAATTTAGTCGCTCTTATTTCTATGATCAAGCATAATTATAATTTCATTTGTACTTGAATTGTGATTATCTCTCATCTAATTATCTTTTTAAACTAGTTATGGAAATACACCTTTTCAAAATATGATAAATCGTAGAGGACAATAGTAAGTCGAAATCATACATGCACTGCATCCTTTTTTTAGTTACATTGAACCATTACTTTTCTAGAATTATATCATGTTTTTATTTTAATTTTGATTATGTACCCAAATTGTTCTCTCTCTCTCTTTTGTCCAGCGCAATGAGTGCTTTTGTACAAGCCGCCCACAAGTTTAAATGTAACAATTCTAAACATTATTAGGGCTCAGCCGCATAGTAGGATTGGCAAATTATTACACAAACTAAATTGTGTGTCAGTACATATAATCAAGTCTATTGGTTACACGTGTAGCGATTTTTTTATTTATTTTTTATTTATTTAATCTGATCCCTCATGTTTTATTAGTATCAAAGTTCTAAAAACCAAAACAATCAAACCAGTAAAGATAGCTTGTTCGCAGTTTGGACCGTGTGGTCTAACTGTATTAAATATTATGTATTATTTTTTGTAATAAATAAATATAAAAATATCAGAAACTAATATTAAATTATTCAAATTATAATAAATTACTAAATTAATTGACACCATTGTGATCGTTTCAACAGATTCTTTGCACCGATATAGAAACCGATTCTTGACTGGGTTTTTGACATGGTTTTCGAAGGAAAACCGAGCCGGTAAGATGATCGGTTCTCAATCGAACCGGTTGAACCAGCCGGTTTGGTCCAGTTCTCAAATCCAAACAAGTAAATAAATTATATTAATCAAGTTCTGACCCAAACTTTATATACCTCAAAGAAAACTTGGTAGTTGCCTTCCATCTTCATTTCTACTGACAATCTGCATACTCAGATAGTTATTCATTCAACATCATTATAAAAATAATATATAAAGCAAAATTTTGTCAATCTATACAAAGAAGAAAAATGTCGCAATCTTTTTTTTTTTTTTTTTCATTTGTAAAGTACTATTTTCTGTCGCAAGGTAAAAAAAAAAAAGTCCCAATCACCAAGCAGGGTTGTTACAATAAAAGAAAACGAAAAAGGGAAAAAAACCGGGGGGGTTTGACAGCTGGCGAGCGGCCAGCCAATCAGGGATTCACAAAGTAAGGGTATACTGAAGTACAACTATTAATGCTTGGTTGAGCACCAAAACTGGAACTGGGGAGAAGCTCAGCCTGTGGGAAAGACCCGTTAGACGGAACATCGAGCAGCAAATCCTGTTCACTGCTCTCATCATCAAAATCGGAACAAAATAGGCTTTTTGGACTGAAGAACGAGTAACCTTTATCTACTTTTACTTCATCCTCGTTGTTGCTTGACCTATTCATCACTACCCTTTTCGGACTTTTCATTATCGCCTTTGCTCCTAATAAATAAATAATAAATTACACATCATTCCCAAAAAAAAAAAGAATATTAAATAAATATTATTATCCGTAAAGAATAAATACCTGAGAACTTTTGGTGCAGTCCATCTCGTGATTTTGTCACGCTAAGTGAAGAGTCAGTTGCAAGTGCATTCGATTTCACAGCTTCTGATTCGTTAATGACGCTTTTACCCTTCGGATCCTGAGAGGTTCGGAATGTACTTTATTAAACCCCAGAGGAGTGATCAAGATAACAATTTATAAGGTTTGCTATATACGTACCACCTTAAGGATTTTATATTGTTCCACCCATTTCGATTTCGACAAATTGCACAAAACAAGTTTCCTCACTGATCTACAATCCTCTGCCTTGAGCCCGGACGATGAGTTATCGAAAAGCCCATCTGAAAGTAGTTTTTGGAAGGACAACAAATTCTCCTTGAACTGAGGACTATCAAACATGCTTCTAAGACTGTCAATCGAATATGAGTTTCTGATAAGCAGCAAACGACGATATGTTAGCTTCTATATATTAAATTATATTATTATCATCAATGGTATATATTAAACTAATTTATTCTCTTACACCATATTAAACTGCTTTGTAAGATAAGTTCAAAAGATTTAAACGGAGAGTAATATTAAAAAGAAAAAAATCTCTCAACAAAATGTGAAATCATTCTGTACTAAATACACGTTTTTTAAAGGCAAATATATTACTCTGAAGAAAAAAGGTTTTACCTATCTGAATCTTCGAAAGTGTCGATAGGAGGTAAAAGCTTCAGCAACTGCTGTTGTTCATCATTTGTCAAATGACTCACAAACTTGTTTATATTTACGATCTCCTGCATAAATAAATACAGGTATATCGATTGTAACAAAACACAAAAAGCATCAAGCATTAATTCACGTTAAATTCGTCAGATAATATAAGATAGCTATGAACTAATTACATTAGATGACACAGAATACAACATTCCTTCAAATTTCTGAGAGCATTCAAAATCAATAACAAGTAAAATAGTACTAAAATATTATTATTTATTGCAGAACCTAAACAATTAACAAAATACACAACAGAAGTTAATCACTTAATTAGCTCAATATTGCTAAAACGAATAATAACTAAATAACGCGTGCATTTGCAACTTACTTCCAAGTCTATGTGACATAGTGGTGAATTATGATGCGCCATAATCTGCAATTTTTCAGGTAATTGATCCTTGTCTCTGAAATAACAAGAAAACGTAGACTACCAAATAAACATTGATGAAATATAAAATAAAATATTAAGGTTAACACGAAAGTCACCTTCTGTTTCGCTCTTGTTCAATGAGACCAGGAAAAGCCACAAGCTGAGAACTCAAAACACGCCGCTTGTTATCGATTGAAAGTGAGCTAGCTTCTGATTCCTCTTCTCGAGCAATCGAGCTCGGATGCCTAATAAGCACACTCCCATGACCAATCTCAACCGACACCATCGGTTTATCGCTCTCAAGAAGCAAACCCTCTTCCGAAGATACAGTCATGCACGAAGACTGTTGTTCATGCCATATGGTGTAAAGATCCTTAGTAAGCTTCTCAACTGGAGATGGCTTCGGACGAGTAACGCATGTTCTCTTCCTCGAAGGCACCATTGAATCCCATACAACAGGCTGTGACGGGCCTGTAAAAGATGACAAAATCAGTGACGAGCTATTCAAATTATCAAGAAACTCAACTTTGCATCAATTAAAATATTAATTATTAGATTTGTCATGTTTTAAATAAATATATACACTACAAAAATAAAATTACAATTTACCTACAGAAATCATTTTGTCACTATACAATTACCGACAGAATAAAAAAAATGTTTTTTCCCCTCAAATTAAACCGACAAGTCACCAACATTTTCGCAATTTACCGACAGAAATATTTCAGGTATTTAGAGAAATTTTCAGATTTTGTGGGTAAATATTTAAGACAACAATATTACCTACAATTTACAGATTCCTGAATATTTACACAGTTTTTCTCTAGGTAAATTGGTTTTTCATGTAGTGATATATATAAATGAAAATTTAAACTCTGGTCATTCTCCTATACTACTACGGTAAAAAAGAAAAACTATAAATTAATAGTTAGGATCGCTAATATTTTTAATAATTTTACGAGATATTAAATAATCGAGATACAAAAATATTATTTAAGCGAGGTAATTAATTAACCGAGTATTAAATTATCGAGGTTTTATTGTAGTGTGGAATGGTTACCAGTCAAATCACTTGCATCAGCACTGCCATATTGCGCACAGCTCTCTGTATTTGATATAGCAGAGCCCGAGCTCGACCTATTGCTCGTATCTTCATCGAACCCTCTCCGAAAGCCTTGGTTATAATCGGGCCCAAACTCATTAAAATTATAATCGTACTTGCGCTTGAGAACCTTTGACTCTTTGTTCTTAATGGATAACATTTTCACCTTAGAAACTCTATAGTCGTCGATTTCATCACCTTCAGCCCTAGCGTGTAGAGGTGTGTAATTATCCAGAGTCCCCTTTGTTCTCCAGCGTGACCCACACGCATTGCAGAGAACGGGCTTCTCGGGAGGCCCGTTACGCCAGAGTGGAGTGCCTGTTGAGTAGTACATTGTTTTTGTTAATACCAATTCAAATTTAAATCTGTCATAAGGAAAAACAATGAACAGCAGCAAGAAATGAGTGACAAAGCACTAAATATTCATGGAAACAAGCATAAGCCAATGAAGATGATATGTATTTAACAGCTAATTAAAAAAATCACCTAATTTAACATTGTAAGTCACACATAATTAAAAAATCACATCCCTTAATAGTGTGCAGACATATAATAAATGGTTTTAGAGAACATTTAAACTCTCATATTTCAAAAGGGTCTAAAGTGCACTGATTAGAATTGCAGAACCAATGCAAGATTATATACCTATGATCAAGAGAAGCTAAAAACTAAAGTGCCCAAACCAAGCGAAAAACAATTCATTAGATTAGGATCAAGAATTTCATATCAAACACTCATGGGCTACAGGGGTTTATATAAGAATTTCAAATACAAATGAAATATGAAAATGGTAAACACAAGAAAAAATGAAGCACAACACCACATATGACTTAGTATTGTTGTTCATTGTCCTGTTTTCAATTCATTATCCGAGAATTAATCAATACAAAACCACTCGAAGAATACAAAAGTTCAATTGCAAATACCATTTCATCAACTAATTGGGAAAATGAAATTAAAAAAAATAAAAATCTCACTTGTAACACCACAGTGATAGCAAGGTCCATGCTTTCCCATATCTCTAAATTTCTTATATTAGCTTATTATCGAAAATACAGAAGAACACCAATGGAAAATTCAACAGGGAAAATAGAAAAGCTGAACAAAACCAGTTTCCTGTATATAAAGACTTTTTCAAGAAAATAATTTGTCAAGATAAAAATAGGGTTGATTATTCTATTAGCCTTTTAAAAGCATATGCCTTCCGGGTATTAAAGTTTTTTTTTATTATTTTTCTGCAATAAACCCAGAAAAAGTTGTGCACAAAAAAAAAAAACAATCAAATCAAAACCAAATAAAAAGTTTTCTTCTTATAGTCCCAGAAAAGACCACTAAAAACAGCGAACTTTGCACAAGTAATGAAGGTAAAAAAAGATGGGTTTGTATTTATATAATATAATATGTAATTCCAATGAAAAGAAGAAGGAAAACCAGTGAAGGAATCTGAATAAATGGTAGAGAGGGGAAGGTGAAAATGGAAAAGGGGAGGGGTTTGTTTCTGTATATGACTTTCTTTGTTGTTGTATTGTATTGTATGTATTGGGTGTGAAGTTAATGTTTCAGCTTTCTTACTACTATAATATACTTTATTATTCAGTCTTTACTCTCTCTTTATTTTCTTTTTTCTTTTTTAGATAAATAATTTAAGCACTTCAATAAATATATTTGATTTTTATATTTACTATTATTGTGTTTAATCTTTGGCCCATGAAAAAATATTGGTACTCTTCTCTGTATGTTAGGTTGACTACTGACTTTTCATTTTATCTGAATTAATTTTTCCCAAAAAAAAAAAGGAAAAATGGAAAAGATAAAGGAAAACAGATCTACCAAGGTCAAAATTATGATGTAAATATTATCGAAGATTTTTTATGAAAACAGTGATAGTATTTGGTTCATACAGGATACAATAATTTTGATTATGATCCTAATCTCTTTTACCAAAAAACTAGTAATTTAAATAATATATTATTCAAATTGTATGTCATAATTTTATTTGCTGCCAATCAGGAAGAAGTTGGATTTTTTAATTTTCAAAAACGACATAAAACTCTTCACCTATGTGGATAATTCGTCCACAAAATTTAGGAAAAGAATTATGTATAAAATCTCATATATAAGATTTATAAAATTTTATATATTATTATATATAATAATATGATAAGGGAGAATGGTGACATCCAACTCCTCTACTAGTGGTTCAATCTCCGAATAAAATAAAAGAAAAAATAGAAAAAGAAAAGACGTGGGCGTAGAGAATAACAATGTGGAGAAATAAACAAGAAGAGTTTGTTTGGACCTTTTCATTCTACCATTATTGGGGGTTTTTTCACTCTACATCTCCAATTCAATATCCAAATCATGAAATGGGCGAAATGTATGAAAATACATTTCTAATCTACACTGTAGATTCGAAAATATATAATAAATTATCTCACGATAGATTACAATGTTAGGCTGGTGTGATTCAAAAGAAATTAGTGCTCAACCCGTGCAAGCGAATTGAAATGGATATTTCAAATTCGTTCGATATAAGTGTATATTATTAATTTATTAAATAATATAATAATTTAAAATATTCAAATTACGATTTGGTCAACACAAACAAATTTAAAATAAAAGGCATGGATATATGCACCTCATTTGTTATCACAAAAATGTCAATATTATCCTTAAATCCTGCAATCTCAAATACTCCATCTCCTTCAATTTTTCACCACCACTCCAGCCGCCCATCACCGCCGCCACTGCCATGGCCGCCGTCCATTGAAGAACATACAAACTATGCACATAAAAAATACGTTGTTGCTGCCGTACCATTGAAGAAAGAAAAAGAAAAAGAAAAAAATACCTTGAAAAAAGTCGTTCGAACCAAACATTCGAACACAAAATATATGTTTAAAAAATCGATTCGAACACAAAATACAACTGTGAAAAATTGATTCGTACATAAAACACATGTTCGAAAAATTGATTTGAACGCCCTCTTTAAGGTTGTTCGGTTTTTTTTCCGAATAACGTTGTATTGTTCGATCAAAAAGTTCAAACACGTGACATATGCTCGATAAACCAGAGACGAACACCTCTATTTTGCATCTATTTCTTACTTTTGTCGTCCATATTCATCACTTACCTTTCACCACCCATCACGTTTTTTCTTCTTCCTGTTCGATGGTGGCAGCGACGGTATGATGGGCGATGATAATGGCAGAGTTGGGATGGTGGTGAAGGGTTAGAGAAGATGATGTGTTTGGGGGTGTAGTATTTTGGGTGGGTGGGGGTTGGTGGGGCGTAATTTTGGCATTTTTGTTGATTTTTTCTTATTGGGGTGAACTCATGAATAGATGGAGTGTCTATATGCACGCCCTAAAACAAATTAAAGGTAAATAACTCCACATTTATATATTATGAAATAACTTTTTACATACTACATTATACGTCAAATTATAGTTTAACTCACATGACAATATTTTGAAGCTCTCCCATTTAGTTAGTCACGAAACAATCATATCAGTCACTTTTAAATAATTATTAAAATCAAATTATAAATTCTATATTTTTGTTATTCATTTTATTTTTTTTCAATTTTGTTTATATTATATTATATTTCTTATAATTTTTTATTTTTTATTTTATATTTAGTTAATAATTTTTAATAATTTAATGTTACTTTTTTTGTAGCTATGAATTCATATTTAATTTTATAATATTACAACCTTTTGGTTTGTTTTCTATTTTCTTTTTATTTATTAAATATAAATATTTGTAATTTATAATATTAGTAACTTTTTTGGATTTTGCAGATTTATAAACTAATTATCTAGATTTATTTATATATTATATATTATATATTTATATTTTATTTTTCAGATTTCTTATACACACACACACACAATATTTTTTAGTTGCTATTATTATTTTTTATTTTATTTTATATTTCTATGGATTCTTTTATTCTATATTTATTTGGTAATTTTATATAATCTAATTATGCATTTTTTTTGAGTTAATTTAACTTATTTTATGAATTTTCTCTTTAATTTTATTTGATTGTTGAATTTTTGGTTTTGTTTCATATTTATGAAATAAATATTTATAGTTTAATTATAAGTTCTTATATTATTATCTATATAATTTTATTAATAATTTTAATTTTATTTAAAACATTTAAAAAATATTTATGTTTTACTTTTGCTTTCTTTGGTTATTCAAATATATTAACTAATTATTTACATATATTTATATATTAATTTTAAATAATTTTTTATATTTTACATTTTCTTTAAAAAAAATAATATTATTTTTTTTCTCAAATTTTGTTTATTATTATACATAATTCTTCTATATATTTAATATTTTCTTTACATATATCATAATCTCCAAAATAACATTTACATAAATAATTATATAAATAATAAATATGTATACTACAAATAGTAAGTAATATGGGCGGGAAAAAATTTGAGAAGTATTTTTACAAACGCTACCCTTTTTATTTATATATAGATAGATAAACATTGGGTGCTCCTCTGTCCTGATTTGAGAAGTTGATAATCGGACGATAATTGAATGATGGTAGCTGATAATACTCATTTTTTAATTGTTGTATAATTGATTAAAAATTAGTTTGTCAATATGATTTAGATATTAAAAAAACATGAAAAACAAGAAATATATAAAATAATCATGAAAAGGTTTCTAATAATAAATTAAGAATTCTTAAAAAATAATTAAGAATAAGAATATAAACAATGGTAATTTATATTTTCAAATAAAGATTTCCTCATGTATAAAATTAACTAGTTTAATTACACGGGATTTATCAAAATATAAATATAAAAATATTTTTGATCATTATAGAATTTTTAAATAAAAATAAAAAATTTAAAAGATACCGTATCCTCGACTCGTGTCTTGTACCAATGTCTTGTTACTATTTATTAACTATTATTTTTAATTGTTCAATAAATTATTATTTTAATATTTAGACTAAATTCATTAATAATTTTTATTTACATACTTAAATAAATTCAAAACTTGTCACACGCCCGATCCGTGTCCAATTTCTATTAATTATTAATTATTATTATTGAATATTTTTATATTTTAATGTTTAAATTTAATTTTATAATAACTTTTAATTACATAGTTGTAAAAATCCAGAAGTCATATTATTATAACGGTATCTAATCAATGTTATTAATTATTATTATTAAAATTTATATTTTTATATTTAGATTGTAATTGTTAATAATTAGTTATATAATAGCATTATTGTAAATAACTTGTAATTTATTTATATTATATATTTGAAGTCCTAAGAGTAAAAATATTTAACTTTTCTTATAAATACAACTTATTTAGATTCTTAATAAATAATTTTTTTTGTAATTAATATTATCTTACAAGTAATTTATCTTTTAATTAATAGAAGTAGTTTTTTTCTAATTATATGTAAATTTTTTATATGTTTATATTAGAAGAATAAGAGGAAATATTGAATAGAAAGAATATGATTAAAAAAATTATTAAATTACGTAAATATAAGAAAAAAGGAAAAATGTAATAAATTGGGTAAATATTAGAATTCCTATATTTTAGTGAGTGTTCAAACCTCCAAAATTCGTCATGTTAAGCGAACCACCAGAAAATTACACGTCAATCCAAAGTTTTCGAAGCAGACACGTAAGATAAAAATCTTTTCGTTTAGTATATAGGTGGGATGTGTTAGTTCATATAAGAATTTTTTTTTTTTATAAAGAAGTGATGAAAAATGATATTTATTCTAATTAACTATCGGCTGATTAGAAAAAACTATTAATCGTAACTTCGTTTTCCTAACAATATCTAGGCAAAAGTTTTGAAATGATGTCAAAACGGACCAAAACTCGCAGGTTGGCTTGTTAGCCCGCGTAAACGGGAGGGTTTGGGTCATTTCCCAAACCGTTTAATCGCGGGCTTTTTTGGCCCGCCCCGTTAAGCCCGCGGGTTTTCGCGAACCGGCGCGGGCTAGCCCTTTTTTTAATTTTTGATATTTTATTATAAATTTATAATTAGAATTTATATTGGTTAAGTTTGAAGGCATATTTGTATTATTTTATTTTCTATCAGCCCGTCAGAATATTTTAAATTATAATAATTTTTTTCTTCTCTTTTCTTTAAAATTTTTTACATAAAAATAAGATTTTATAAAAACATTGAAAATTGACCAGCCCGTTGGCCCTCGGGCGGGCTGCAGACTTAGATTTTCTCAACCTGCTAAAAAACGAGTGAAGCCCGCCCCGTCCATTTTGGGACAGCCCGCGGCGGGCCGGAGCAGGCTGGCCCGTTTGACAATGCAACCTAACGGAGGTTTATCAATACTAATAAGTTATCAATAAGTTATTTAAAATATTTATCAAGCGGCCTAAAGAAGCTTATTGATTTGGAATAAGTTATAAGTTCCTATAAAAAGTTCAATCAAACAGGACTGACATCTATCTAGAGGCTCTATGTGACATGATCAATCGTCATTATATTTTAATTTACAACAATTTTATTATTAAATCCTACTATAAGACTCGATTTATAAATAGTAGTTAAATTAAATTTATAAAAAAAAATGTCACACAACCAATATTATTTAAATGTACATTGGGAAGTAATTCTAGACTATTTATGTTCTATCTATCTATCTATCTATCTATCTATCTATTTATGTTCTCTTAGAGCATTTCTAATACTATAATGTTGAAAGTTAAGAAATTGACAAATATTAAAAATTAATTCTTTGGCACATTAAATGCTAAAAATTGTCAAAAGCAATTTATAACTTATTTAGACATCGGTTTGGACAATGTCTACCATTAATTTAAATCTTATCAACGAAACATTTTATTTCTCTCTCTTTTATTTTTCTTTCTTTCAACAAGTCAAATAATAATTTACCACATACATAACATTAATATTTTTGTATTAATTTATATATATATATATATATATATATATATATATATATATATAATATCAATGTCTTTTACCACATAAGTGCAATAAATATTGTTACATTGTAGATTATTGCATGTTCTCATGAACTTTGTGTAATGATAGCATGGTGTTGATCAATATTTGATAATACTAATAGTGTTTAATTTATTTATTACCGTAATATTTGATATCTCCATAATATAGGCAGCATAACAATACAAAATAATAATAATAATTATTATTATTAGTATTATGATAATAATAATAATGATGATGATGGTGATATTAATAAATTGAAGTTGGTATTGAACAATATATTTACAAGATGGAATTATCTAATATAAGAGCTTACTTTTCAAACAAATTGTCTCTAAGATATAATGACTTGCATTCTTGATTTAGTTACACTGCTAAAATTCAGAATATTAACAAATAAGGTAAATTATATCATGGACCAAAGGTCCACCATTTAATGTGGACTTTGTTCTAAAAGTATTGTACTTTATTTGTTACGTGATATACCAATAACTTTATCTAACATATAAATTTTTATGTATATTTAGTTGTTATATAATGTACTTATATACTAACATACATATATCTTGTATATAATGCATGTAGCAGAGTTTAATTAATGTACATATTGGGTCAGTTTCACCTTGCAATGCGGATCTTGATACATCTTATAGAAAAGGAATTGTTGCATCTTGCTCACCTCAACCAAATGACATTGTTGATATAAGAATAAAACTTTGAAGGAAATGATGGATGCTATGTTAATTAACTAACACAACATATGTAGGGTGAAACGATTATTCATGCTAACCATATTTTGAACTGGGTTTTCCACAAAGTTAAAAAGGAACCCCATATGAATGGGAAGGTAAAGCACCCACCTACAATTACCTCAAAGTGTGGGTGTCATCTTAAGGTTAGAGTTTAAGAGCCAAAACAAGTGAAAATGGGTCCTAAGATGGTCGACTTCATCTTTATTGGATATGAGCACTGATTCAAGCTTTTGTGTTGCCTACTTATGAAAATTTGTCAAAAGATCAATAGCTTGCCCGCAAGAGAATGGGGTCGCGCGTAGTTTGGCAACTTGACTCGAGTCGTCTCTCGAGGAACATACAATCGGAATTTAAAATAGTTTGTTCAACATAATAACACATAAATTGGGGGGGTGTTTTGATTGTTTTGATTATCTAGAAATTTAAAACACATGAACAATAATTAAAACTAGGTACTTTAATTCAGCAACTAGARCATGTAAACTAAAGAAATTAATYTAGAACTTAAACGAGATCAATTAGCATAAACGAACATCAATTTTCTAGAACGCGATGTAAAYAAAATRGATTAACTAAACGAGAATGATAACCAATCATTAATTAAACTGAGATTACGAATTCAATACCAAAAGTWTCTAGGGTTCTRAGCATGAAACAATTCAAAACAATAATTGAAAAGCAACTACTTAATTGCATAAATTAAACTACGAAAAYGAATAAAGGGTTTAGAGTACTTATTAAACTAGMAAGCGTAGTAARTTCTCMAGCTAATCCGGAGAGGTGGTTGATCTCGGTCGAAGAACGAATCACGAACGGACGGTTGGAGCTTGGCGATCCTCGAATCTTCGATCTTGATYAATTGTTGTAATAGGGATGTGGACGGTGTTGTTCTCGAACCAAAAGATCAAATATTCAGAGTATGGGTGAGAGGTATATTCCTTTAGGACGGACTTAGAAGGGTTTATATAGATTTCCCTTGACTTGGAGCATAAGAAACCCTAAAATCCCAATTCTGGGCCGTCGCGTCGACGGTGCGTCGACTGACGCGCGCTGGGGCTCGGCGTCGGTGCTGCCTGTACGTGCGCGTCGACTGGGCGGGTGCGTCGACTGACGCGGTCATGGATCGACGCTTCAGCAAGTTGCGTCGGTCGACGCATCTTCAATCGACGCTTCAGCAAGCTGCGTCGGTCGACGCGTCTTCAATCGACGCTTCAGCAAGTTGCGTCGACGCTGCGTCGATTGACGCCTCCTTCAATCGACGCTTCAGAACGTAGCATCGCAGTGCGTCGGCCTTGCGTCGACTGACGTGGATCATGGCTCGCGTCGACGGAGCGTCAGTCGACGCGACAGAGCGCCTGTCTCCGTTTCTCAATCTTTTGCTACTCGTTTCACCGGAAAGCTCGTTCTCCTTTTCTTGAACATCGAACTTCGTCTATTACGCGCTAAACTCTTCCGGTTACTTAGCTGTAAGGTGAAAACAATGAAATATCACCTAATTGCATCAATTACGATCAAAATACGGTATAATAATCTAGAACTATGAAGATGCGAAATTAAGTTTAAATCATCCAACTTATACCAAAAATAAATAGAAAAACAAGCTAAAATACTACTGAAAATAAGGACAAATACGTGCTAATCAACTACCCCAAGTTTAATTGGTTCGTTCATCCTCGAACAAACGATAGATTCAAAGTATAGCAAAAAATAAAAATCAGTCCAAGCAATGAGTCGTGCTATGCTACTTAAATAATTTTGAAAATAAAGGTACATGCGATGCAACTTCAAACACTCCACCCGTATAACATTGTCGCTTCAAAATCGAATTCATGTATCCTCACAAAAGGGAAATATATAGGGGTGAATGCTTAAGCACTCGAGCATTTTCTGCATAGGACGTGTATACGCTCAAATCATACAAATACAAGCACTATAAACAAGCACCGAAAATCAATCTTTTTTCAATCGCAAATTAAGTGTGTTATCAGACAAAGAATCGGAAAAGGTCTTTTCGGGTTGTAATGTAAGGCTTTTCGGACGGGTATGGAATATATAAGTCGTGTGGCTAACTCATGATCTAACGTGATCAATAACTCACCAACCTATTCTAGTCAAGGAGCAATACGCTTCACCTCGTCAAAAGAAAAAAAAACCTCACTAAATACTCATAACGTAGCCTTTAAACTTAGGCTATTTCCCAACTCGTAACTCTAAACCGACTTTTGCTCTAACCACTTAAACACAATTGAAGCTCATAACACGCTTCTTACACAACTCATGCCTTCTAGACAATAGCCTTATAAAATAAAATAAATAATAAACACGAGCCTTTATTAGTGCGTAGGCAATGACTAACACCATTCACCATCCTTCTTATTTTCTTTCTCTCTCTCTTTTTTTTTTTTAATATATCCCCCTTTAATTCTGTTTTATGGGGTCTTTCTTTTTCTTCTTTCCCTTTTTTTTTATTTCTCTTTTTTTTTGAAGGATGGTGATCCTTAATTTCAAAAATTCATAAATCCCTTTTTTTTTAAAACTCCAAAACACTAATAACCAATAAAAATTACTAACCCCTACCCCACGCTTTTAATGGGTTGTAGGAGTCAACTCAAAAATCACTCATGGCTAATGGAAATGGATTATTTGGCTGTGATTGGCTCATTCGAAATTTATAGTGGCTAAAATTTATGGATATGGCCGGAATAGGGTTTTATTTGTGCCTTAACGTCAATTTCCAAGTCAACTACACACAGCGGTTTCAAAGAGATCTCAAATCAAAGCTCATTCAAGTACATGCAAAAATGATAAACATTCAGGCTACTCACTGGCTTTTTGCATCAGAGAGTTTGAATTGACGCCGCTTTCAAAGTTTTGCGAAATCAATTGCGTCCAAGTACCATTTTACAATATATAAATAATAATTTTGAAAAATTTATGCACTTATGCACGATCAAAGACAAAAAACGTCAAATCATATATAGCTAAGTTCGACAGGCATGCCATACAAACACAATTTAGCACAGAAAAATTGCACACAAATTTCAATTATACTCAACCATCCCCCCCTCTTGAAAACTCGGCAATCCCCTGATTGCCATAAATATAAAGAAAAGCAAATCAAACAAGAAAAGGGGTAAGAAAACGTCCCTGAAAATGAATGGTCGAGTCTTTTTCATTGAAGTTGCGCAATTTCACGTTCCCAGAGCCGCGCGATTGGATTCGTCCTTAAAACATAACAACCAAAATAAAAATAAAAATAAACGTTATCAGCAATAATAAACTTATTAGATCGTTGCCACGACTCTTCAGCAAATCGTTGAACAAAACGGCTATCGAAAACCATTGCTTCCGCGCAGGGCAGCCAGTCGCCGTGCGCAGGCAGCATCGACATGGCGTCGACTGACGCGGATCATCACCCGCGTCGACGAAGCGTCGACGCTCGCGTCAGTCGACGCGACAGCAGGTTGGCGATAAGTTTTTACCGTTCGTATTCCAGCGATTACCCCCTCTCCTAAATGATTTCTTAACCATGGATAACTACACAATCTCACAAGAAAAATAAAAACGTCCACGGTGCAAGAAATACGGAAAAGCAAGGCGTACGAAAAATAAAATTTTATTAATTGCTGAAACAAAATACGTAGACAACCGAAATAAAATCGAAATTGCAATAAACTAAACAGGATAAGGTGGAAAGACAATTCCACGACTCGATTATGGAAAAACATAAATAGATAAATATTAGCAAGCCCCAAGAATCTAAGGGGATTTGGAACCCAATCGCTCTAACGCGACGATCTTCTTGCTAGCCTCTTCCAAGCACTACTTCCAAAATCCCAAATTCCACTCGTTCGCCGCGTTCCTCACATTAAAATCCTTGATGTGGGTCTCCAACTCCTCAATTCATCGTAAGAGTGCAAATTTCTCCTCACAGATTGCATGGTTACTTCGCAAGAGGGTTATTCCGTCTTGTGTCAAATTTCCTATCTCGGATTCCGCTTCCTTCAAGCGCTCGTCCTTCATATCGATCTCACCTGATAATCTGGCCGTATCCCATATCATCTCATTGTTGTCCTTAGCCAAGGTGGAAATCGTCTCTCGAGCTCGGAGAAGTGCATCGCGGAGCTCGTTTTTGGTCATGGCACGCTCATCAAGTTCCTCCCTCTGCTGTCCGAGGTCATGCTCAATACCCCTTAAGCCTTGAATGGTGGTCCTTAGTTGAAGGTTCATGCCCCTCAACCCCTCGTTGATCTCCTCCGCCCTCCTCAATTCGTTCTTGAGAGCATCGATTTGGAGGGTGTAGTTAACCTCATCCAATTGATAATCACCAACCAAATTGTTCGCCTTCTCGACTTCATCATGCAACTGGTCCAATTTCTCGTCGTGCTCCTCTCTCAACATCCACCTTTTCTCGTGGTTTTTGGTCGTTTTTGGGATTGGCCTCATGGTAAGGAAAGGGGTGGAGCGAAAATATCTTGGGGTAAGGAGATGTAGAGTTTTGAGAATAATGAAATTAAGAGTGAAGGGGTTTGGTTTATATAGGGATCAAAAGACCTTAAAAATAGGAATCCTAAATTCACCCAAATTAAAGATAAGGGAAAAGATATTAAGTTTCCTTATCTAATTAGAACTCCTTTAAGACAAAAGATCTTGACCCCAATCTTGACAAATTTCGTGCAAATAAATCCCAAAAATTCACTCTCCTATTTAGAATAAAACTCCCAAAAATCGCAGCTAAGACTTACCAAAAATTTGCTCACGCGTACAGGTGGCGTCGATGCCGCGTCAGCCGACGCGCGCGCCCAGGAAGCGCCGTTTCCGCGTTGACGCCGCGTCAGTCGACGCAGCTGCAGGCTGGTTATCTTGCGAATCTTTCACTCTTAAAATGATGAATTAATCTTATCTTGACCTAAATCCTGTTCAAACACTTACAAAAAAGTAGAAAAAAGAAATAACTAAAATAAGAGAAAATCAGAATAAGAAAATACAGTAGCTTGGGTTGCCTCCCAAGAAGCGCATCTTTTAACGTCGTTTGCTCGACGTATCTGTGCCGTGATTAAATTGCCATCGGAGGTGGGTCCACCATCGCCCACACTTCGCGATCTTGGTTTGTTAACTCTCCGTCACGGTACAATTTAATGCGGTGCCCATTAACTTGAAATGTTGCGTCTCGTTTTTCGTCGTAAAGGGTTATAGCTCCAAACTCGTTGATCTCTTTTATCACGAACGGTCCACTCCACTTTGATTTAAGTTTCCCTGGAAAAAGTTTAAATCTCGAGTTAAAGACTAGAGCTAACTTACCTACCTCCAATTATTTGTTGACGAGTTTCCGATCATGGTAGACTTTGGTCATCTTCTTTTGCCTCCATGCAGTATCATAGGACTCATTTCTTATCTCCTCAAGTTCAGTTAGTTCCAACTTCCTGTACTCGCCAGCCTCGTCATAATTCATGTTCAGTTTCCGAATCGCCCAACCAGCTCGATGTTCTAGCTCGACGGGCAAATGGCAAGCTTTCCCATAGATTAGGCGAAAAGGGCTCATTCCAAGCACTGTCTTGTAGGCTGTTCGGTATGCCCACAGTGCGTCGACAAGTTTGACTGCCCAATCCTTTCGACTCGGCCCGACTGTTTTCTCGAGGATGGCCTTAAGTTGACGGTTGCTCGTTTCGACTTGACCAGACGTTTGAGGGTGGTAAGGCGTAGATACCTTGTGTCGGACCCCATATTTTTTCATCAACTTTGCAAACGCCTTGTTACAAAAATGGCTCCCTCCATCACTTATTATCGATTTCGGCACCCCGAATCTACTGAAAATATTTTCTTGGAGGAACTTGAGAACAACTTCTGCGTTAGCTCTTCGAGTAGGGATTGCTTCCACCCATTTTGATATGTAATCGACACCAACAAGGATGTACCTAAAATCCCCACTCTTAGGGAAAGGTCTCATAAAGTCTATCCCCCATACATCGAAAGTCTCTACCACTTGGTTGGGTACCTGTGGTATTTCGTCATGTTTACCTATGTTTCCGGTTCGTTGGCAGTTGTCACAAGTTTTGCAATATTCAAACGCATCAGCAAAYARACTCGGCCAATAAAATYYGGCTTGTAACACTTTAAACGCCGTCTTTTGAGCTCCAAAATGCCCTCGATGGTCATGGCAAAATTGGAGAATGCTCCCCATTTCGTCGTTCGGAATGCATCTCCTATTTAGACCATCCTTGCAGCGTTTGAAAATATCGGGATCATCCCAAAAGTAGTCCTTGCATTTACTCAAAAATCTCTTCCGTTCTTGGTAGGATAAATGGTTAGGCACTATTTTGCAAATAAGATAATTCACAATATCAGCGTACCAAGGAGTAATTAATTGCTCAAGATTAAAAATATTTTCATAAGGAAACAAATCGTTAATCATAAATTTCTCCCCCTCATTCTCCTCAATTATCATTCTAGACAAGTGATCCGCCACAACATTTTCACAACCCCGTCTATCTTTTATTTCCACATCAAATTCTTGTAGCAACAAAATCCACCTAATAAGGCGTGGCTTACTTTGTGGTTTGGAAAACAAATGGCGTAAAGCAGCATGATCAGTGTGTACAATTACCTTAGCTCCAACTATATACGGTCTAAATTTGTCAAGCGAAAATACGACTGCCAATAATTCTTTCTCAGTTGTGGTATAATTACGTTGAGCATCGTTTAGCATATAACTAGCATAATAAATGACCCTAAGCAATTTTTCCACACGTTGTCCCAAAACAGACCCCACCTCCTCGTTAGAGGCATCACACATAATTTCAAAGGGCAAGGTCCAGTCGGGAGCAACAACCACAGGGGCAGACGTAAGACTCGCTTTTAATTCATTAAACGCATCCAAACATTCTTCATTAAAAATGAAAGGAGTATCTAAGGTCAATAGTTTGCAAAGTGGACGACTTATTTTTGAGAAGTTTTTGATAAAACGTCTATAAAAACCTGCATGACCAAGAAAACTCCTAATCCCTTTAACATCTCGAGGTGGAGGAAGGGTTTCAATTACATCAATTTTTGCCTTATCAACCTCCAGCCCCTTTCTAGAAACAACATGGCCTAGAACAGTGCCACTTTTTACCATAAAATGGGATTTCTCCCAACTCAAAGTTAGATTTTTCTCAATGCATCGTTCTAGAACTCTTGACAAATTAGACAAACAATTATCAAAAGATGACCAAAAAACTGAAAAATCATCAATAAACACTTCAAGAAAGTCATCAATAAAATCACTGAAAATTGAGAGCATGCACCTTTGAAAAGTTGCTGGTGCGTTGCACAGGCCAAAGGGCATTCTTCGAAAAGCGAATGTGCCAAAGGGTCATGTGAACGCTGTCTTGCTCTGATCTTCCGGAGCGATGGCCACTTGATAATACCCCAAAAGGCCATCCAGAAAGTAGTAAAATTCGTGTCCCGCAAGATTGTCTAGAAGTTGGTCAATGAACGGTAGAGGAAAATGATCCTTACGAGTGGCCGCATTTAACTTCCTATAATCGATGCACATACGCCATCCAGTGGTTAGTCGGGTTGGCACTATCTCACCCTTTGCATTTTCGGCGATGGTGATGCCTCCTTTCTTTGGAACCACATAAATTGGGCTTACCCATTTGCTGTCGGAGATGGCGAAAATGATTCCTTCGTCTTTAAGTTTAAAATTTTCTTTCTTAACCACCTCATAAAGCGTTGGTGTCAGTCTCCGTTGACTGTCTCTCACAGGCCTGGCATCGGGTTCCATTTCGATTCTATGCATGCAAGTCACGGGGCTTATTCCTTTGATGTCGCTGATGCTCCATCCTATTGCCTCCTTGTGGTTGCTTAACACCGCAACTAATTCCTTCTCCTCGTGCTCCGACAAGGCTGAGTATATGATGACTGGTTTCGTTTCGTTGGTCTCGAAGAAAACATACTTCAAGTGGCTCGGTAGCGACTTTAACTCCATCTTTGGACCGAGTTCGGATGCAGTGGCTATTTCACACAATTCTTCATCAAAATCGTCAATCTCTTCATGATTTTCGTCGATCTCATTCAAATCTATCTCTAACATCTCGGCCACCCTGTTCAAAAATTCCGTGTCATCCTCGACGCTTAACTCATCTAGCACGGTGATCCCCTTAAGCTCGTGAAAACAGGAGGCAATCGGGTCAAAAACTGAGAAATCTTCATTCATGTATGGCGAAGGAGTGTTGTGGATATCTTTCAGCGAAAATGTGATTGTCTCGCCCATCACGGATAAGGTCATCCTCCCTTTGTGTACGTCAATTAGTGTACAAGAAGTGGACATAAATGGTCGACCAAGCAAAATAGTATGTTTGGTGCCCTCCTTCGGAACCTCGCCGACATCTAGTATGATGAAATCGACTGGAATCACAAGCTCGCCAACTTGAACTAGAACATCCTCGACTATGCCAAGTGGTTGTCTAATTGATCGGTCCGCTAATTGTAGCCGCATCGTCGTTGGTCTCATTTTCCCCAAATCAAATTCCTTATAAAGGGAATAAGGCATCAAATTGATTCCTGCTCCAAGGTCAAGCATGCCTCGTGCTGTCTGTTCGTTTCCCAAGGTGATGGTTATGCAGAAACTGTCGGGGTCTCTTTCCTTTTTGGGTAGAGGTCATTTGCATATGGCGCTCACCTCCTTTGTTAGCTTAACTTGCTGAAGTGTCTCCAGACGCCGTTCCCTCGCGACTAATTCCTTGAAAAATTTCACGTACGCGGGCATCGTCTTGATTACGTCTAACAGAGGAAGATTAATGTTGACATTTTTGAGCAGATTGTAAAGTTCCATGAACTTTTAATTCTCTTTGGCTGGGCGTAGGCGACTTGGGAAAAGAACCTTGTCTCGAATAGTGGTTGGCGAAGTCTTCGATTGCTGAGTCGGAGACTTGGTGGAATCGTCGGGAGTGGGTACTTGATTTGGGGACTTCCCTTTTAATGACCTAGGAATGTAAGGATTCGGTGACTTATGCATTTGGTCAACCGATTTAGGGTCATTGTTCGTAGGCAGCCCCTCATTTGCAGTATTAGTGTCCCCTTCGTTCCTTTCTTCGACCCCATTATCTATCGTCTTCCCACTTCGTAGAATATGAACCGCGGAAGCTTGCTCGGGTTGGCTCGAAAACTTCCCTTTTTCATTGTCATGTTTGGCCATGAATGTCGCCATTTGGCCCATCATTTTCTCCAAGTTCTTCACGCTCTTAGATAAGTCATCCAAGACCTCTCCTTGCTTATTGACTTGAGTGGTCAGATTTGTCAATCCATCCCTGTTTCTCAGTTTCTCAGGTGTCGGCCCAGCTGGTAGTGATTTGCTCGGTGGTGGTTGTGTTGATTTAGTTTGTGCTGGGGTGAAATGTGGATTTTCAGGGCCCCATTTTAAGTAAGGAGAGTTACGATTTGCATTAAATTTGGGATTTGTCTGAGGCCTGTGCTCATAGGTCGGGAGATCTATGTTGCGTAATTGGTCTTTGATGGCGTGCGCTTCAGCGTCGGTATCTTCGTGATACCCCATTGTACATGAATCCCCCGAATGACCTTGCTCTCCACAACGGTTACATGCCTCGAAGGTCTCGTTACTTGTCACCTCAGTTGCCTCGTTAACCCTTATCTTCCGTGGTCGAGAGCTCGTTTGCCTCGACTTTTTGCTCATTCTTTCAAATAGTTGCTTGGCAGCCGTCGCTGTCAAATTCCCAAAATCTCCTCCAGCAGCTACCTCTACGTTATTCTTGTAAGAATCTATAAGTCCCTCGTAGAAGAGTTGATTCACCATTCCCGGAGAGTTGTGATGATGGGGGCAAGCTTGCAACAAAGATTTGAAACGTTCCCACGCCTCGTGAAATAACTCCCCGTCTTGCTGGACAAAGTTGGCTATTTGTCTCCTTATGTGGCCCATCGTCTGAGTTGAGTAGTACTGATTAATGAATTTGTCGCTCACCATGGGCCAGTCGACCCGAGATCTTGGTTCCAGTGATAGTAGCCAAGACTCGGCTTTATCCTTCATGCAACTCGGAAAACACACCATTTGAAGGTCTTCGTGATGAAGTCCCGGGGACGGAATCCTACTAACTTCGGCATAGAACTCCTTAAGGAACGTCAGTGGGTCTTCGTTGGCGAGGCCGTGAAATGTCGGGAGGTTGTTGATGATATGAGGTTTCAACTCGAAGTCTCTCGCAGTTCTACCCAACACAATTACCGAGCTATAGGGACCCACTTGAGGGGTTGTGAATTCTCTTGGTCTCGGTCCTCCCGTTGGTATCTTTCTTGGTAATTTGGCCTCGCGTATTCGTTTCTCTCCTGGTACCCGTCATTTGCAAGCCACTCATTGACCCGCTCATCGCCATGGTATGATCTCTCGGAATAGTCATTCGGAACTTGGCGGTAGCGATTATCTCCTCTTCTTTGGCCGTCATTCTGGTCTATTACGTTTCGTTGAATATTCTCCCAGTACGCTTGAGGCTGTACTGGTCCGTCGGGACGAATTGGCTCACTTCCGTACCCATTTCTTTGTTGCACGGGTGGATACCTTGGTGGCTGATCGTCCTCGTTGTTGTGGGCTTGGTTGTCTAGTCGCAACATCATTTCCGGAATCGGATCACAAATAAAATCAGTCGTGGCAGACGATTCACTCGTGGATGAGTGAGGTGGTCTCACTTGATTCGAACGATGAACGTTATCGATGAATGGTGCAAGTTCGAGCCTAAGCGATCTACGACCTTGCATGAACTCAACAACAAATCAAACGTATCGACTAGAGAAAATAATTATACAAATAAAAAACTAAAATAAAAATAAAAATGAACAAACATATTTTTGAAAACCTTTGTATAATTCCCCGGCAACGGCGCCAAAATTTTGATTCAAGCTTTTGTGTTGCCTACTTATGAAAATTTGTCAAAAGATCAAT
>BMAC01000441.1:236000-255559 GCA_014905375.1 Phtheirospermum japonicum | reverse complement strand
TCAGTCGACGCGACAGAGCGCCTGTCTCCGTTTCTCAATCTTTTGCTACTCGTTTCACCGGAAAGCTCGTTCTCCTTTTCTTGAACATCGAACTTCGTCTATTACTCGCTGAACTCTTCCGGTTACTTAGCTGTAAGGTGAAAACAATGAAATATCACCTAATTGTATCAATTACGATCAAAATACGGTAAAATAAGTTGGAACTATGAAGATACGAAATTAAGCTTAAATCATCCAACTTATACCAAAAACAAATAGAAAAACAAGCTAAAATACTACTGAAAATAAGGACGAATACGTGCTAATCAATCACAATAACACAACATATATGCTTCTAGTGTACAATCCGATGTGCTTGATGCAATTGAAGGGACCACCATCAAGTCGAGGAACGCTGTGTTTTTTGAACATATATCTTTTCAATGAATTGGGTGAAAGTTTTAGTAAAGAGAACTTGTGATGTTGGAGATGATACAACACATGTTGTAATTCAAGGCACATCACAAGGCCGATGATGATGATGATGTGCCAAAGAATAAAAAAAGGGCTAGGACAACCAAATCTTTTGTTTCGAATTTCATGATTTATTTGATGGATAATGAACATCGAACCATGTAATAAGAACTATGTGGAAAGATGTCACTAAAGTAGATAGGTGTGAAAATGGCTGACACGATACGATAGCGCGACACAGTAAGAAACACGGTTACAGAGACAAAGGACATGAAAAGGCACGACACGAAAAGTATAAAATTATAAATTTAGTTAGATTTACATTTATTTTTGTATTTATGATTAAATAAGATAGAAAATAAGAAAACGCGATAGTGTGACACGAACCCGACATGGTAACTCGATTTACCACCCCTAAATGAAGAGATTGATTGAATCGTGCAAACGCATACATAGGAGTTGACTGGTCTTCCCCATGGAAACAAACCTATGGGATGCAAGTGGGTCTTAAGGAAGAAGTACAAAGTTGATGGCTCAATCTATAAGTATAAATATAGATTAATACCCAAGGTCTTCAAATAAATAAAAGTGTATGCCTTATTTAATACCTACTCACAAGGGTAATTACTTACATAAGTGTGCTCTTAGGGATTGTTGCTTACATAATCTTGAGATCCACCAAATGGATGTAAAGATTTTGTTTCTAAATAGAGAGTTGGATGAGAATATCTATATGGAGCAACATGAAGGTTTTGTGGTTCCTAGACAAGAGAACAAGATACTTAGATTTGTTAACAGTATATATTGAAACAAACACTTAGGCAATGACATCTCAATCTTGACATTGTGATGACATCAAATGGATTTCGCAAAAACGAGGTGATATATGTGTATACATAAAGAACACATCTGACTTAGTTATCATTGTTTACCTTTGCGTTGAAGATATGGTGACAATCAGTAATATTCATGAGTTGATCATATGAACTAAAAAACATGTTCAGATATAACTTTGATATGAAAGACATGGATAAAGATGATGAATATGTCAAGATAAAGAAGAGTTCAAGTGAAGTACTATTATCCCAGTCTCATTATGTTGATAATGTGCTGAGAAAGTTAAATGCATCCGATAATCTATCGAGAAAGATATTATTTGATTATAGCTTGCATTTTGCTAAAAACAAAGATGATCCACTGACTCAACTAGACTATTCTACGATCATTGGGAGTCTAATGTATATTATGAATTGTACAAGGCATGATTAAGCCCATTTAGTGAATAAGCTAATTATATTCAAGAGTAATTTATGTGGCAACTATAAAGAGTTAAATACAGTGTTGCGATACTTGAAGTACACATTAAGTTATGGACTGCATTATACAAGTTATCTAGTCATAATAGAAGGTAACTATGATTCAACTGGATATCGAACACTAAAAGTACACACTCCAATGGTGGGTATGTATTTACCATATGTGGAGGAGTCGTCTCTTGGAGGTCCATTAAGCAAACATCCATAGATTGATCCATCATAGGATCGAAGTTCATAATGCTTGATGGAGACAAAGAGAAAGTAGAGTGACTTCAAAAGCTTTCTTAGACTTGTTTCTCACGACATTTTATATATTTGTTTCTCATATTGTTGAGTTATATTTGTAGGTTTGTTCATGGCAAGCTTTCTCAAACTTGTTACCTCGTGGAGCTCAATTCTTTTTACAAAAGCTTGTGTGGTAAGTAAGTTATACTGCATTAATTAAAAGTTATCTACTTTTATGCCTCATTTGTGAGTCTTGGTTTGATTGATTATAGTTCATGTTCTTTAGTTTCTTTTTCCTATTGCGAATATGTGAATGGTTAACCTTTTGTTCCATGCTCATCTGATGATTTTTTTTATGCTTGTGTGGTGTGTGGTGTTATGTTAATTGTTAAGTGGAATTACATATGTTTTGATTGCTTATGGTTTTATTATATTTTCATTACATGTGTTTTTCTGCAGAACAAAGCTCACTTGGTGGTGATTGCCCACGATGTTGATCCAAATTGCTTTTAGTGTTACATTTTATTTGTTTTGGTGTAGGAACATGTTTTGCTATATATTATGCATAACTAAGGAACATGCTTTGTTATATTTATTGTTTACCGGTGATAAATGTCATGCTTTTCTTGAGTTTTGGTGTCTTTATGGTGAATTAATTAATATATGCAAGATATTTAGTATTGTCTGTATTGGTGATTTTGATGTGTTTGTTGGCTCCAACTTTTATTTTTAATTTTTTTTTTGATCGAAATGTAAATAGTTCCATTGATCAAAAGTCAACATACAAAGTATGCAGGCATGACCACCGAAGTGGTTACAACAAAAATATGCAAATGATCCTAAAGGCCTTTAATAGGCATCTAGATGGGCAAACCCATCTAGACGGTGCGAGCACACCTAACCTATCTCATTACCCTAGTAGATAATACAAAGGAAACTCACCATGCAAGTCCCTAAACTAGAAAATACAATCAAAATACAAAGCAAGAGATAAGCAAGCTAAGCAGCAAGGGGGGTGTAGCTAAGCTGGCTCATGCACTTGGTTCTTCTTCTTCTTCCTCCTTGTCTTCTTCTTAACTTGGATGAAGTCCGTCTCATAGGAGAAATCCGTAGGCAAATCAAGGGTGTCTTCATCCTTTCGGTCTTCACAGGGCTGCTTGCTTGAAGATGCCCCGTCGCGTCGAGTGGTGCCCCTATTTTCTGCATATTGCGGTGCAATGTCATTGCCAGTGCTCTGAGTTGCACCTCTTCGATCAACTTGCCTCTTTTCAGGACCTTTTCCAGTCGTAGGCACTGGTGTATCACGTTTGGTAGACCCCTCAGTGATCTTTGCCTTGCCCTTGACAATGGCAACAATGTCACGCTGAATACCGGCTTCCATGGCTGCCATGCCAGCAGCAACCCCGGACGGTTTATCCTTAGGAGCAGCAGCGTTGGCACCCGCTGGTTTGCTCACGTGCGCTGGTTTTGGGGCAGGTGTCATGGTCGGGCATCGGGTCGTGGAGTGGCCCAAAAGCTTACAAGTAGTGCAAAATTGGGGCTTGAAATCATACTCAGTCGATTGCTCCCTGATTTTGTCTCCAGGGAGATGTATCTTCACCGATGTGGGCAGCGTGGTGGCAACGTCAACCTCCACGAGGACTCGAGTAAAAGATACCCTTTCCTTTTGACGCGTGAGCATGTCTGTTGCGATCGATGTCCCAACTTTTGAGACAATCCTGCTCAAAATTTCCTCATTCCAGCAGTCGAGTGGGAGCCCAGGTAGCCTTATCCACACCGGGATGTATCGAAACACATTCTTATCAAACTCAAAACATTGGGGCATATTTCTCAGCATGAGAGTTTGCCCAAAAATTGAATAAGGCCCACGAAGAAAGACTTGCTCACGATGTTCATCTTTTTCGAATTTGAACACGATCCAACCAGAATTATGGACAAAGAACTTGAAAGGGACATTCCAAGAATTATTTTTAATTTTTTTACTACTATGTAGAACGGATCTCTTAGGAACCGTAATGGAAAACTAAGTTTGTAGAATAGGTTCTAAAAGACCATTTCTGAAAATCCAAGGTTGTAAAATGGGTACAAAAAGATTAGTTCTGAAAACCATACGTTTTAGAAGAGGTTTATGAAACCCGTTCTAAACACCATACTTTCTAGAAGGGAATCTTGTAAACCAATTTTGGAAACTATATTATATAGGATATATCTTTTGTAAACTCATTTTGTAAACCACACTTTCTAGAAGAGATTTTTTAAAACTCATTTTGAAAACCATACTTTATAGAAAATATCTTTTGAAAACCACTTTCTATAACGGGTAAAAATACTCCAAAATCACTTTTTAGAATGGGTAAAATTACTTTATAGAATGGGTGTCCACCATTTTAGAAGCTGAACTTTCCGCAACAACTCGATTTAGAAAGGGTCCAAAACCATTAAGGTATGTTCGGACTAAATTTTGTTGGGATGATGAATCCTGATATTCAAGATTTTGAGTATTCAAAATTATGTGAATAGTAAAAATCTTTAATTATTATAGGATTCAAAATTCTTCACTTTTTACTGTAGATATCAAATCATGCCTGAAAAGTGGATGATAATGTATTATTATATTATATTTGATATCAAATCATGTATGAAAAGTAGATCATATTTTATCTTTATATTGTATTTAGTAATATATAATTATTTAAATGTAATGGTGAATGGATTAAAGAGATTGGGGTGGGGGTGGGTGTAAGAAGTTGTGGTTGATATTGAAAATTTGAGTTCTAAAACAGAAGAGAATAGAAACTTGAAATCTCAATTCTGATATTGGGAGTCTTAAAACAAAAATAGTCTTATACATTTCGTGTTTTGCCCATTTTAAAATGTTATTTCTGCACTAGTGTGTATATTATTGGTCAGATGATGTGTCATGCACTGACCTCGTGTTTACAATCAATTAATTAAGCTTTTGGTTCTTAAGGTTGATGTGTGCGTTTTTTGGCTATGGTGACTAAGCATGTTTTTTTTTCCCCTTGTTTGGTCATTGGAATGAATACTACGAAAAAGAGTAGCAAAATACTATACCAAATGAAAGCTTCAAAATTCAGGTCATATTTTATTGTGTAGTGGTTGGATTTAAAATGTTCATTGCTGAGTATATATAAATGATCTTATTTATTTGTTGGACGAATCTCTCTCTCTCTCTCTCTCTCTCTCTCTCTCTATATATATATATATATATATATATATATATATATATATATATATAAAGAGATGTTTTGAGAAAGAAAAAAGATGAGCAGGAAAGAGTAAAAATACCACATAAATTTAATAAGATTAGTTTTTGTTGTTGTTGTTTTTGATTATGTAGGAATTTTTTTTAACATAATTAAACTAAATAACCTAATTAATATTAATGATAATTTAGTTTATTTTTTAAATTAAAAAGTTAATTAGGATTAGTTTTTTTAATTATATAAAAATTCTCTTAACATAATATGGATAGATATCCTAATTAATATTAAAATATAGGATTTTTTAATTAAAAGCCACCTGGGAATTTTTTTTTATTATGTACAAACTTTATTAACATAGTTAGGATATATACCATAATTAATATTAAAAATAATAAGATCATTTGAATACACACACACACACTCACTCACTCACACAGACACACACACACAAGTAACTAGGGAGCAGTACATTCTGTGAGATCTTTATTCGCAACCTTACTCGCATCAGAATATTTAGCACGTCCCAAAAAAGTATGGGAAAAATATTATGAAGATTTGTGAGATGACATTTTATACAATCAACAAAAGTCGAGAAAGTCCAAAGGTAACAATTATTTGTTTTTATCCTTTGTAAACTATTAGTTGTGTCCTATATGTTATTTTTATTAATTATATTTTTAATTTCCTTTTCAATGCACTTTTGTTTCAGATTCACAAATGAGTGACCTGAAATTCAGAACCTTTCTTTGCTTGAAATTGACAATTTATTGTAGAGTATAGAAAAGAGTTTAAAGAATTACCCTTCCCCAGTTCCAAGGGTTGTCGACTCCAGTATGTATCATAGTATATTTATTGTTAAAAAATTGGAGTATGATCGTGAGACACTCATTGGGAAACATGGTAAATTGGTGATAATTTGAATGTTGATCAGCTTCACGTTTATGATAAAATCATGGATACAGTACATTCGACCAAGGGTGGTGTATTTCTCGTCTATTGATATGGAGGGACTGGTAAATTATTTATTTGGAGGACGCTTTCTGCGGCCATTAGACTAATGGTCTAATTGTTTTAAAGGTAACACCTAGCGGCATGATTCTCTTCCTCTTTCCAAAGGAAGAACTAGACATTCTAGATTTAAGGCTTCTTTTAATCTCCACCAAGATTCATCATGTTTGGTCTTTACTGGAGCTCCACTTGCATAATTAATGGTGCATATGCAGCTTATTATTTTGGACGAAACTCTGATGATGCATGAACATTGTTTCGAAGTTCTGGACAAAATATTGGAAAATGTGATGGGATCACAAAATAATATTACAACAGGCAGGTCCATTTGGTGGCAAAATAATAGACTTGCTGGAGATTTCTTCAAATTTTGTTGATTATTCCAAAAGACACTAGACCAGACATAATTCACACGATGATCAATTCTTTGTATTTATGGACTCGTTGTATGATTTTGAGTTTGAAAAGGAATATAAGGTTGCATGATCTCAATTCAGATCTCGATTGTGTTGAATTAAAAAAATCGTTGATATGATAAATAATATAGGATATGGAACAGTTGGAGGACCAAACAATGATGTCGTTCAAATTGAAACTCCAAATGATCTATTATTAAAAGATGATGGTAACCATGTTGCGTTAATTGTGGCGAGCACGTATCCACAATTTGAAAAAAACTATGAATGATTCGCTTATTTGGAGGGCATATTATTCTTGCCCAGAACTTGATGTCGTCGATTTGATTAATAAATATATGATGTCATGAAATAATAGAGAATGTAAAGTATATCTTAACTATGATAGTGTGTGTATATATGATTCAAACATCGATATATTGTAGGACGTCCACTCACCAGAGTTTCTAAATACCATCAAGTGTTCTGGGTTGATGAACCATGAGCTAAAATTGAAAATTGGAACTTCACTGATGTTGTTGAGAAATATCGATCATTCACATGTGTTGTATAATGGAACCAGATTAGTTGTTACAAAACTTGACGATCCATATAGGCTAAAATTTTTCAAGAAAGCAATGCAGGTGAACTGGTGTTGATCTCTATAATGACTGTCACACTATCTGATCCGAGGTTGCCTTTCAATTTTCTATGATCGTTTCATACACCATGACCAACAAAAGTCAAACACAATCTCTCTCACATATTGGGCTTTTCCTAAAGAAGTCAGTTTTTATTCATAACCAATTGTACGTTGTTATATCAAGAGTGATCAATCGTAATATATGAATATTGATTGTCGATGATGAGAATAAACGTAGTAATAAAACTACAAATATTTTGTATAAGAAAGTTTTTCATAATTTGTAAAGTACATTTTGTCCAATAACAATTCTTTTATAAACCACATTATACAATGTTCAATACTATTCAATTTTGAATAATAATAGATGATACACACACGCTTGCGCGCGTACACACACACACACCTTAAGTAAACATACATACAATAATTTATTTAAATAATTTTATTTGAGATAAAAAAATCACTGATTACAGTACAAGTTAAGAGAAAAAAGACATCTTATTCTAATTAGTCACACAAAACTCGGACATATAATAATAATAATAATAATAATAATAATAATAATAACCTAACTTTCTATATATAGTGTGTGAAACCTAATTTTCGACTTTTAGATATTTCAATTTCATTATAAATAAAATATATAATATTTCACTAAGAAGATTATAACGCTCAATTCAGTTGGACTCTTATTGAATTTTACTCGTACATTCAATTATACCATGTTAAATTGTAGTACAATAATATGACACATTTAGAATTTTTGAACAAGTTAGTGAGTTTTTGATTAAATATAGTACGAAAAATACTATGATATCACTAGAAAAGTTATTGATGCATAAATGTATGAAAAATACTATCATATCACTAGAGAAGTAATTAAAGGTGAAGCATAAATATGTATTACATGTTCAAGATAAAAAAAAAGGGAAAAAGTAGAGAAGAAAAGTATTAGCGAAACAAAGAAAAAAAAAAGGTTTTCTTCAATGATTCACAAGATATGCTGGTTTTACTTTTGAAGCCATGTGAGTACCAAACTCTTATATGACTTCTCTTTATTATAATAATGTTGGCCTCATCGTTTGGCAGAAATACGTTGCCAACAACAACAACAACGAAAGATAATTTATTTACTAGCAACCTTATAATAAGAATTATTGAGGATGTAAATTGCTTAATATACGTACATTTAATTTTCTAAGTATTTATCAAGGAGGTATATGATAGTTATACGTGATTATATGTGATAAGAATTTAGAGTTTGTGATTTATTTTTCCATTTTAGGGTTTAATTTTTTATTTTTAAGATTTAATTTTTCATTTTAAAGTTTAATTTTTTTTTATTTAATTTTCCATTTTGGGTATCGACAAAAAATCTATTATTCTACCAGTTATGTGTGATTATATGTGTTAATTATATGTGATGACATGTGCCAGTTATATGATAAAAATTTAGGATTTGGAGTTTAATATTAAATTTAAGGGTTTAATTTTTTTATTTTAGGGGTTAATTTTTAATTTTAGGATTTAATTTTTTGTTTTAGGTTTAATTTTTTTAATTTTAGGATTTAGAATTTTAATTATTTGTGATGATATGTACCAGTTATATGCGATAATAAATTAAATTATCGGGTGCACCTGAGTTCATGGTATACTCCACACTCTCTCATGAACAGTTATTATACTATGCACCAAGCACATCTCCTTGATAAGTAAATTACCTAAGTTAAAATCATTAAATATAATACGTAATATATATATGGAAGTTCTATGGTATCGTGAACACATCATTTTTCACCTATTTATAACTATTGGATCAAATTTAGGGTATAAATATTAAAAGATGGACGAATGTAAATACACGGGTGTGGGGGGTATGATACCGTGAAAGCACCGTAGTCATTTTCATATATATAACATATATATGAAAAGAAGTATATATTACACGGGTGCACTTAGTATGGTACACCATGATACATTTTTATTTATATAATGTGTGTATATAATTTTATTTATATAATGTGTTTATATATATATATAAACACATTATGTAAATAAAAATGTATCATGGTGTACCATACTAAGTGCACCCGTGTAATATATAATTTGCGATGATGAATATGAACATTACGAGATGATGAATATTAAGGTTATGTTCTATAAATATAATTTTATTAAAAAATTATATTTTATTATAAGTCATGTTCATTATACATAATATCTATTTTTATTAAAAATTATGTTTTATTATAAGTCATGTTCATCATTTATAATATCCATTTATCATGTAATGTTCATATATTTATCGCACAAAATATTCAGATGCATCATAAATAAAATATAACTTATACACAATATTTATATTTGTCACCCAAAACTTTAAAATAGGATCACCCTGTACACAAAATTTGCCAGAAGTAATTATATGCGAAGCCCTTTGATACTTGTTTAGAAAAATAGTCCGGTTACAACTTCTAGATAAATAAATAGTCTAATACAAATCAAATAATGGAAATATAAGTGAAAACATGACACAATCGATAAAAGTGTTTTGAATATGCGTTATCAATTATATTCTTTAACATAGTAATTAGTTAAAAATATACACATTAATAAATTAAGGATATCAAGAATGATTTAATGATCTGCAAATGAAAAATAATTTTACATGAAAAACAATATTATAAATGTTGACAGCCAGGTACCAGCATCTTTGTTTAATTTCTCCAATTAATTCACTGCTGAGAAAATTCGCAAGTCATTTCGTAATTTAATTATTAAGAGAGACCTAAAAGTCATGGGGTGCATCATCGCAATCCCCAATTACTGTGGTCTTATATAGAAAAATCGACACAAATAATAACCTTTAGTCGCATCAATATATGGTTTACCCGGTAGCTTGTCCCGAACCAAAAAAACAACTGAATGGTTCGATCTTTAAAAAAGGCTGGGCCTGCTTATCTTGTTAATGAGCTTGGTTAAATTTTAAACATTGAAAATATATTTTATTTCAAAAATAGTAATAATTTCAACACAGAATAATAATGCTTTTGCCTGAAAACTCTCCCGTTCAATAAGAAAATGCTCTTGGCCTAACCATAAAAATTAGAAACTAAACAACAAAAACTCAACAAGCAAACCCCTGATCCCAAAGTTTCAACAAAATTTCAAATAAGAAGGCAATTTTGCAAAATAGAATACTAACAAATTACAGAATGCCCTATCAACTTAAATTCAAATACAAAAAATTTTAATAATAGTAATATATATCTAATACTATAAATTGCAAAAATTCACTTACTAATTTAAAAGCTAAACTAAATTTCAAAAGTAATTACTGCAAAAAAGAAAAGAAACAAAAATGGAGAAGATGAGAAATACTGCAATCACATCAACTATTAATGTCTAATTCTTCACCACAGGTATTAACAATGTCAACTGTACCATGAGTCACATGGACAACAACATAGAGTGTCAATCACCACAGTCACAACCCAGCATTCCTAAAACAAATATGTTTATAGACAAGAATTATTTTCTGATTAAGCTCTCAACAATCTCAATCAAGCTTTTCAATAATTGCCACAGCCACATCTTCAGTTTCTCCTCTTCTTCTTCTTCTCTTCCTTCTCAGTTGCATTCCTCAGCTGCAAGGCGTTGTGAAAGTTCCCAATAAGCAAACAACAACAATATAATTAAAAAAAAAAAAAAAGCTGTATTAAGATGTTATCTCTAATCAAAAAAGAAGAATTCCTCACCATGATGATGAGAATTCGTATAAACACGCCAACAAAGTCGGTGAATAGGGTAAGAGAATGCTTTACGTAGTCCAGATCTCCAAGGTGGGCCTTCTCAATAATATCCTGGGTATCAAACACTATGTAGCCCACAAACACCAGTAGCCCGAAATACAACTGCAGGAGAGCAAAAGGATAAAGATAATTAAAAGCTGTTCTGGTAATCTGATTCTGCATAACCAAGTCCACAACCAATTTAACTATATAAATACCTCAAATGTAAAAAGAGCCATAGAACCACCGAAAATTGAGGACGCAAAGTGCAACCAGAAGAGGATGCTGAGACCAGAAGAAAGCAAACCCCCAAGGTACAAAAACTCTCTGCGTCGAGCTACCATTGCAGCTGCAGAGAAACAACCAAAGGCCAAAGCACAACCGACAAAAGCACTGACCACAAGGCTACAACAAAAGATACGTTATAGAGCATTAATACCAACCCATTACACAAACGCACACAGGAATAGATAGCAATGTCAACTCTATAGGGGTGTAAAACATCGCTTATGATAGAAAAAGGCTCATATCTTGTTTTAGGAATTTTATATGACCAGAAAATGTAATCAATCGAATTCATACACAACATGTACTTGAATTTACAGGTACTTGAATTTAATAGGGTTATGAAGTTTTTCTGTAATAGCACAGTGTGTCAAATAAGGTGTCAACAAATGGGAGAAAGCTCAAAATGTAACAGACCAATGCATCTCCACCGACTATGAAGTTTCTAGGGGATAAAATTCAACCAACAACAGAATTACAATACGTATGGGTTCAAAGACGACAACAGGCTAAAGAGATGTATCAAAGAATTCAAATGTATCTCCAAAAGGCATATACCTTGCGTCAAAGCCAATGGCTATCTCCATCAAAGGTCCAATGGAAGCTCCTTGAAAGAGAGCGCCAGTCATAAGAAGTGACACTCTCGTTTGCTGTAGATCATCAAAGACAGTATGAAACAGGGAAAAGAAAACAAACCAACAAAATAAAAAAGAAAGAAAAGAAAGGCACATAAATCTGACATAATAAAAATACCTTTTTATAAACAGGTGCAGAGAGTAGCCAAACCATGCAACCCACGGTTGCAAGAGTTGTGAGAAGACCACCAATATTCCAAAGAATATGAAGATAAACTCCAACAGCTGAAGCAACCAGCGCGCAACATAGCGTGAGATAAACCTGAAATCAAGCAGCCCAATCAATAAGTCTCTGCGTGGCCTCACTTTTTAGAATCGAGAATATAACCATAACCATACAGTAAGAGGTCCTAATTACTAGAAAAATAATAATTCCCCCACACAAGCACAGGACAAATCAAACCGAGAAAATTAGAAGTCACAAATGTGTTCAATTATCTGAACAAATAAAATTAGTGAATCAATATCCAGAAATGGTACGGCAGAAACCCTAGGAGGAAGAATACGATAAACTGTCCAATAATAGTGAAATTCGACATTATTCTCAACCACACAAGATAGAAACCTTTGCTTACACAATCGCTAAATCTGTTTCAACCCTAACTCAGAGAAATCTGCGGTTAACCTAATTCTTCTAAATATTCTTATGAATCCATCGAAAACTTCAGAAAGAAGCTTTGAGATACCAATACAAGATGAATTATCGGGGAGAACGCAGAATAATAACAAAAAACAAAAACCTAAAGGAATCAACGAAATGAAAAATATATAAATAAATAAATAAATAAAAATTACTGGTACCTTTTTGAGATGTGTTTGGACAACGGGGGAAATCTGTCGGAAATTCTTGAGTGAATCATAACTCCAGCGATTTCGAGAACTGGTTTGCGAATCGAAGAATGAAGTAAAGAAATCCATTGCTTTTTTTTCTCTCTCTGGAAACGTCGCCCTTCGTTTGATCAATTGATTTCAGATTAACAACTGTGCATTTAATAAACACGAGGAGTGAGAGATCAACTGTCAATATATAATAGAGAGAGAGAGGGGAGGACAAAGCCGCGTTGGCTCGGGAAGTTTCTCGAAATGACCACCCGGACTTGACGCGGTTATTTTATTTTACCATTGACTTGGAAGTTTCTCGCTATTCTTTCTATAATGTTGTAAATATATAGTCGTATTTATATATTTAATATATTTAATATTGTATATCTATTATTTTATTATTTTATTTAATTTAATATGAATTTTGTAATTATCAAAATTCATTAAATAAGGAGAAATCAAGAATCTTTTTGTATATTTATCATTTTCAATACGTTTTCAAAGTCAGTAATACACTATAAATGAGATGAAGGAAGTATCAAGTTTGGAAAATGATTTTCTTAGTTACAAGTACTTTATTCATCTCATCCAATTGGTTGTGATAGACCACTTTTATGCATAATAAGAATGATGATTAGTATTATAATTATATATATATTAAATGATTACAATATCATTTATATTTAGAAAAACTAAAAGTGTGATATGATAAAGAGAAAGGTAAAATTTATAAAGTAACATTTATTTATTCTTGGTAAAGTAAAAGGTAATATTAATTATCAATGAGATAAAAAAAAATTATAAAACACGGCATATGGAACTAGATGGAGAGAGTAGTATTTATCGAAACGGTGGTCTTAATTTTGTTTAGAGGCACTTTCAAAAACTATTAGTCAGGAAATATGGTTCTAATTTCAATTGTGATTATGCCATTATTTCAGTTCAAACATTAATTTTGTTATTTTTTATATTATTTAAATAATTATTATTCCTCTTCCAAAAAAATAATTATATATATAATTTATTATATTATGTATTATAGGCCAGACCCATAAGTTATAAAAAGCACATAACCTTCTCAAAGATGGCTCAGGTCCATATTTAGGGGTGGCTCGAGGCGACCCAAAAGGGTGCGGGACATGAATCAAGGATTTTCAACTTGCGCGACATTTCGGTGAAGATTCCCCGACCAAGTCGGGAGATCCCCGAGTAAGTTCACGAAAGACTAGAATCTCCTTGAAAGATGCAAAACTTATCAAGTGAGAGTCACAAACTCTCCCATACTATTTGCTATATTTAAATTTTGATTGAGGGGACGTTTCGCTTGGACCATATTAAGCTACATTAGCTAAAGTAGTTATATTCCCAAGAAAGCTGACAACAAGCATTAATTGAACAATGTCCTCATCATATGGGAAATGCGAGAGAATCTCCTTTGCCCTTGGACTAAAAGTTTCTCGACCGATCACTAGTCATAGAGAACCAACGGTCCTTTAGGTCTATTATTCCTTGTAAAATCTAAAAATAATGGCAAACAGGGAAGGCTCAATCAAGCCAAAAAAAAAAAAGACTGACACTCGAATATTAAGGGTCTGTTTGAACTAGCATTTGTTGAGATTTTGAATCGGGTGTAAGAAATTGTTGGTTGAGTATTTGATTTTTGAGTTTTAGAACAAACAAGTATTTGATATTCGCAATATCAATATAGTTTCCTGAACACTAGGGCAAACGAGCCTTAAAGGTATCAGAGATACTCATTGCTTGTAATTAATGCCTCAAGTTAATACTTATATTTATGCCCCAGATGAAAAATCAATGACAAAATTCATTTGGCCCGACCTACCACCTAGGTCAATGACTTCTCTATGTTTTTTATTGCTTTATTTCCAGCAAGGCCCTCATCCTTGTTTTAGGTGTGTTTGGGGACTAATATCTCTTCGACGCGTCAATAAATTAGTGTTAGAGGAAGGGGCCTCGTCATCATCTACAAAGCCATCCATCAATGAACACCCACAGAAAAGCATTAAAACCGCCCTTCTCTATATTTTCTTAAAACCAAAAAGAAATGACAAAACAAGCTCATTACCAGTAGGGCCTTCATAACCACCATACCTCCTCACGAGGGGACTAAATGTAGAAAAAAAAGGATAAAATGGCAGAATGTTGCAGTCCATGGCCATTCTAACAAAAAATGTTAGCCTCCTCTCCTACAAAGAAGCATAAGTTACTACGAAGACTGAAAAAGTAGCTGAGAAAGAGGCGTCCCAAGAGAAAGCATGTTAGAGGCACGGGGGTGTGAGTTTAGTGCAATCTCAGTATGGATAAAAACATGAAAAGCGAAAGAAATCCAAGTGGAGCAAGAAGGCAAAAGAACTACGTAGTGGGGAAGTCTTGACCCGATAGACACCAACTCGGGGAAGAGGGTCTGACAAGTTGATGGTACTGAAATGCCATCAATGTCCCCCAATCAACCTGCAGTATAAAAAAATGGTCAATCGATGGCTAATTCCATCGACATCACTCATACCGATAATTTTCACCCGTCGACAATTTCTTAGTCAGTAAAAAAGGTGACGGGTTCACTTATGTATTGGCATTGTTACCGATGGGATGCCAATAAGCACGCCTGTTGAGACACCACACGGCTACCCATTCATTATCTGTTGGCATATACTGATGGTGTCCCAGTAGGCAAACGTCATTAGCATGTTGCCAATGGGCTTTAAGTCGTCTGTGACTACCAACGAGCTTGTTGTCGGCATTTGTAATTATTAAAAATATATCAATGGGCATTTAACCGTCAGTATTTTTAGTTTTTTTTTTCACCTATTTATATTTAAATGCAAAAAATTACAAATAACCAAAAAAATGTTGACAAATATTCACGAAATTGGTTTAGCTACGCAAGATTCAAGCATAACAGTTCACATTTCAATTCAACATCTTAATAACACTACGAGTGGGGAGGAGGCAGTGGAGAAAGATGCTGAGATTAATTTGTAAGCTGGGACATGGCTGCGGCGAGCTCCTTGCGTAACTGTTGCCTGAGCCACTCCTCGATCTCCATCTAGGTCCTTGTATGCACTTGTCGAGTTCCTGGAGATGCTCTTGTTGTCTCCGCTTGGATGCCTTTCTTTGTGACTTGACATGCTCCTAATAGGTTTAGAACTTTGTCCCACTCAACTAGCCACCTCTTCCAAACAAACCTCGTTTATGCACCCGGGCCACTTCCCCTTAACTCTACATATCTGCATATACTCGTTCAGGCGGTTGGACCATTTATAACTCATAAACGTAAAAATGACAGATTTTTCACGAGTTCCTAAAAAGATAGAGTCACGTCTTGTAATAACGACCCTACAAAATAAAATAATTTAATACACTTCAAAGACATGCTATTCTTTGGCTTCAAATTCATGAGTCGAACAACTAGAGATAATTGAGAATGTTACATAGGTTGATTTCTATTTCTCCATATATCATAAAACTTTTTGGCCGCTGGATTTGGCGGTTCTTCCACATCACCAACTACATCGAAGTCGGGACGGCTGCATCCTGAACCATATAAATGTATGTATTCAATGATTCTTCAGTAGTAACATAAGATGATCCTCCAATGTGAACCTCAAGGTCGACACGATGCGTGGAGCCAATATTTATTTTCCCATGAAAAGTTCGTATATAATAATATCGTACAATTTATTTTTTAACTAGGCGATACTTGATCTCGTTGACGCCGTGGTAACTTCGATTACTATATTTGGTATGACTACAATGACTCTTCAGTTTTTCTTCATCCTTCATTACAGGATGCGTGGGTCTAATTGAATTAAACTCTCAAGTCCTAGCACAAACGCTTTATATATATTGTCGTCCACCCTCCGTCTTTACTTCCAACTATGATTAGAACTCATTATATGATTTCCTAATTATAATTTGATAAGTGAGCGGTATGAGAGTGCTTATATATTTTTGGTAAGGGCCTTATACCATTTAAGTATGTAATCTTTAGTAATAAAATTATTTTATTATGTATTTTGAGAACCTGAAAATTTAGGCAACTCCTCCCTTAGTTCTCAAGTACCTGTATATTGCAGTGCATCCGATAAGAAATGAGAGATAGAAACATAAATCTCAAAGTCCACAGAACACATACGTCCAATATAATCACATTACAATCACATTCTCAAACTGTCCGAATAATTTGACAATTCATAATTTAGTATCAAACTCTCTATTTGTTACTAAATTTCTAACGGGTCTAAGATAAGTAGTTTGAGTATAGAAAGAATAACATAATTGATCTGTTGGTAATCAATGGATTACCAATACAATTTCTTTATTCGTGATCCACCATATTCAATAATTTAACATGTTATATGACATTTATATATATATATATATATATATATATATATATATATATATATATATATATATATGTATAGTATATATATATATATATATATTCAATACAATATTCACCGATCACCACGTCATTTCAAAACCACTACTCCACACATTTCTTAACTTTTTAAAATCACCACATATTAAAAAAAATTAAAATCCGTTATTAGAGGGATAAAACTTCCCAATTGATGTCGTATACCACGACATCACCGACGTCACCACAACACCAACCAATCACAACATTTATATATTCTTTATAATTTAAAACATATATATTGAACACAACATTCACCATTCACCACGTCCTTTCAAACCACCACCACATTTTAAAATTTTTTGAAACCAACACCACATCTTGAAAGTTTTTAAAATTCGTTATTGGATGTACAAAACCTCTCGTCTAAAGCTAGCAATGGGCTGGGCCGGGCCAACCTCAAAAATCGGACCGGGCTGAAATTTCATCGTCGTGATTTCATCGGCCCAAGCCCGGCCCATCATAGAGAATGTAGTGTATTTTGGCGGGCCAAATTGGGCTGGGCCAGACCAACATAACGGGCCAGTTGGGCCGGGACAAAAAGGCACGATATTTTTGGGTCTGGGATTCCAAGGCCCAAGCTCGGCTGAAATCGGGACGGGCCTAAAATTGTCGGCTCTACTCTCGTCCAGCGTCGTACTCCATATCATCATCGACGGTACCTCAACACCAACCGATCAAAAAATCAATCATTAAACAATGTCCAATCGAATAAATCCAAAAATATTCATAAAATTGTTTATAACCTGTGTAATTCGAAATAACATTAAAAACTAACTACAATCAATCAAATAGCTAACCTCTAATATAATTCAAAATATTTTAAAATTAATCATATTTTTTTGAAAATAACCCTAATTAATTAAATAGTTACAAATATTGAAATCAACACTAATTATCTAAGTATATATATTTCAACTATAATTTTTGAAATATTTGCTAATTATATCCAAAATTAATCCTACTCTTGGAAATAAATCTCAATAGTCTAATTAATTACAGTCAAACTCCAATTTTCAAGATAAATGCTAATTAAACCTAAAACTAAACCTAACTTTCTTAATAAATCTCAATTATCAAATTAATTAAAACCAAGTCCAAAATTTCAAAATATATTCTAATTAAACCCAAAACAAAACCTAAATATTTGAAAAAACCTTAAATATCCAATTAATTACAATCAAATCCTGATTTTTAAAACAATTGCTAATTATACATAAAATTGAACCTAAATTTTGAAACAAAACTAATAATTACCCTAAATCTAAACTCAACTAAACAATCAAAATAAATAAATATATTCACAAATAAATAATAATTATTAAAAAACAAGTAACTCACTTACATGTGGCGGCGAGAGAAGAAAGCTTCGGTGGTGGGCGCGGACCGGACCAGAGCGATGGCAGTGGTGGTGGAGAGCGGCGACAAGTGGTGGTGGTGTGTTCCTTCTTATTCTTTTTCTTCTTCTTCTATGATGTTTTTGTGCAGCCCACCTACTATTTTAATTAGGATTTTTACTGACGGCTCAACTGATTAGCACATATTTGTCCTTATTTTTAGTAGGTTTATAACTTGTTTTTCTTATTGTTTTTGGTATAAGTTGGGTAGTTTAAGCTCTATTTCGTATATTTGTACTCTCAACTTATTTTACCGTGTTTTGATCTAGATTGATGCAAATAAGTGATTATTTGTAGTTTTTCACTTTACAGCTAAGTAACCGGACGAGTTCGGCGTGTAATCGGATATTCATGAAATGAAGAACAGGCTTTCCGGTGAACGAGTAGCAAGAAGATAGGAAGAGACGGAGGCAGGCGTGCAGCCGCGTCGACTGACGCAACCGTCGACGCTCCGTCGACGCGAGTCATGACCTGCGTCGGTCGACGCTATGTCGACGCAACGTCGACGTTACCTGCTGAAGCGTCGATGTCGACGCACCTATGTCGACGCAACGTCGACGTTACCTGCTGAAGCGTCGATGTCGACGCATCTATGTCGACGCAACGTCGACGCTACTTGCTGAAGCGTCGATGTCGACACACACCGTCGACGCACCTGCCCAGCCGACGCGCGCGCCAGGCAGCACCGACGCCGAGTACCGGCACGCGTCGATCGACGCACCGTCGACGCTCCATCGACGCGACGGCCCAGAATCGGGAATTTTAGGGTTTCTTATGCTCCAAGTCAAGGGACTTCTATTTAAACCCTTCCAAGTCCGTCCCAAAAGGGACACCCCCGACATATATACACTGAAATCTTGATCGTGAGGTTGGAGAACAACACCTTTCACATCCAGCCAACAACAAGTGATCAAG
>BMAC01000441.1:194091-215898 GCA_014905375.1 Phtheirospermum japonicum | reverse complement strand
TGGCTCTTAGTAAAACACATACCCCATCATTTTTCTTCAAATGGTCGCCATACTATTCTTCAAAAATACTCCATCGGTCTCAAAAAGATAGGCTTACAGTTATTTCACACAATATAAGAAAATATTGGTTAATATAGTTAAAGTATTGCATTTTCCTCTATGTCCCAATGGTTAGTTAATTGCTTATTCATTGTCTACTCGATTTTTGTAAAAGTTAATTTAGGTGATTTAATATAATTAAATAGTGGCATACATGAAAATGAAAAAGTAATTGCATACTAATTGTAGTAACAAGCCTATCTTTTTTTGGACACCCAAAATAGTAACATGACCTATTTCGGTAGTTATTACTCTTCTTTTAGTAGTCAACATGTTTCAGTAGTTAAACTTAAAGTGACAACACATGTTTACCTAAATATTAAACCCATATCTTCAACACTAAAACACCTTGTGTGGTCACTGCGATTCAAGACCTTGAGGCTGATTGCTTTTCGGTATCATTTTTTTGCAGTTATATTATATGATCTTCAACTTATTTTTGCTCCATTAGTATTTCATTTTCACTTCGCTTTTTCATCTATCCGGCTCGTCTCAGTTATGGATCCCGTTAATTTTTTCAGATAGTGAACCCAAATAACCAAGATATTCGAGATATACCAGGATTAGCTCCTCCAGCTCCCACCCGGAAGCTACTTTGGATTTCTAATTGACGAGTATTCGGTTCAAACTTGTACGATGCATATATATACCTGGCTTTGATTGGATGAAGTTTTGGTTGATGCAGTATTAATGGAGGAGTCCGATTCGAGGTTTGGGCGATTAAATTAAGTCAGCATGAATATCTCTATCTGTATGCATCCCACTGATTTTTCAAGTGGCAGCTACCATATTTTATATTTTCTTTTTACCAATATTAAATGGAACTGGGAATTGTTTGTTATTTGTTCCCGTGTATCTTAAGATTACGTAAATTCTTTTCCATTTTGATGAGAAGTATTTGTTGTATATGCTATTGGCACTCTCCTATACAAATATTTGTTTTATCTATTTATAGATGACTTGGACAACCGGTCCCTCTGATGATCATTGGTTTTTTTTGTTTTTTTTTTTTTCGGTTTTTTCCACTGAGTAATTTTTTTCTTATCAACTTATTCTTAATCATTGTAGATTAACTTTAATCAACTTATTCAAAATTAAGAGACCTTTGACAAAATGTGGATTTTGGCCCGAGGTAGACTTGATCATTTGCTACAAATAGTGAAAATTTTAAGTTGAGTGGCATTTGATTCACTTTTATTAGGAGGGGAGGCCCAATAACTCATAAGATAAATTATGGCTTTTAATAAACAAACCTCTCATTTTGGCTTTTTGATAAACAAACCTCTTCATTTCATAATTGCATTCCCTTTGAACAAACCTCTTCATTTCATTTTGGGCCGATCATTATATTGGGTTGGGAATTTTTTTTTCCCCCAAAATGTATGCAGTTTTTTACAGTTTGCTCCCTCATATACAATAATTTTCGACGTTGTCCTCAAAACTATATTTCTGGCGGAATATTTCGTCTAAATTCCATCGACGGGCAGCTGGGGGCAAAGTGAAAGAATCTTATAGTTTGAGGGATAAAGTGCCAAAAATCTTATAATTTGGTGGGCAAATTAAAATAATATAAATATTAATTTTTTGTCTTAAAATTTTATATTTAAAAAAATATATATAATTTTTATCTTATACTCATACACACATAAAGTTGTCAATACAATTCCAATTTAAAAAAAAAACCCATAAATTTTCAATTAACATTTAGAATTTTCTAAATATAAATATGGTCAATACAAAAATAACCCCATAAATTTCCAATTAATATTAGAATTTTCTAAATATAAATATGGTCAATACATCTTTTATTTATTAAATATTAAACACGTGACTAAGTATTACGTAAATTATTATGATACGGAAAATAAAATCATCATTCGATATTATTATTTATATAAAAAATGTTATTATATACAATATTAATCATGAATACATTATTATATAAGATTATAATTAATGAATGATTAATATAATTAAAATCTTATAATATCAAGATTTTAATTATATTAATCATTCGATAATTATAATTTTATATAATAATGTACTCATGATTAATATAGTATTTAATCACACTTTTTATACAAATAATAATATCGAATGGTAATTTCATTTTTCGTATCATAATATTATAATGCATATACGAAATACACACCTTTATTTTATTTTGATCAATCATAATAATATATTATTATATTACTTAGCCTAATAATTTACATAATACTTAGTCATGTGTTTTATATTTAATAATATAAAAGATATATTGACAATATTTATATTTAGAAAATTATAAATATTAATTGGAAATTTAAGTTTAAAAAAAAAAAATAGAATTGTACTGACAACTTTGTGTGTGTGTATGCGTATAAGATAAAAATTATATATCTTTTTCAAATATAAAATTTTGAGACAAAATTTAGTATTTATATTATTTTAATTTGTCCCCCAAATTATAAGATTTTTTGTACTTTACCCCCCAAATTATAAGATTCTTTCACTTTGCCTCCAGCTGCCCATCGATGGAATGTAGAAGGAATATTCTGCCCGAAATAAAGTTTGGAGGGCAACGTCGCAAAATATTGTACATCAGGGGACAAAGTGAAACAAAAAATATTTGGGAGGCAAAATATAAAGAACTGCATACATTATGGGCCAAAATTTTTTATCTCTGTTGGGTTTGTGATTTGCTCTAATTATGTTGGTTGAATATCAATTTTGTGTGACGAGTGTTTTATCTTTTTTGATGCTATCTTAATAAGTTTTTGTATACTTTCTTAGCATAAATAATTTCACGTGATCTAAAAAGTGTAATATTGTCTTCAAATTTTATTTAAAAAAGTAATTATATTTATTTAATATAATAACAATTTAAAGATTGTAATTTTCTTAAATCTTTTTTCTCTATAATTTCGTTAATTTTTCTTCGTACAAACAACTAAAACCGATCACCTAAAGAATTTGCAGTGATGATGAATCGAAAAGTAAACAAATGAAGAACGTAGTTATAAAAAGTACTTTAGAATCTATATTGTAATTATGGTTGCTATTTGAATTTTATATTGTATTATTAAAAGTGAATAAACATTTAAAAGTGAATTTTATATTGTATTTATTAATTATTGACGGGTAAAAAAGTAGTTAGTTGTAAATTTGATCAAGACCAAACTATTTCATACAATATATTTAATTTACTTTATTGATTAATTAATCAATTAATTAAGCCCGCTTAAGTTTTCGGATCCTATCAAGGCTAATGTGAACCTTTCCTTGTCGTAAGGTTGACACTTGGCAGTTGTAAGTTACACAACTTTGACCGCCAAACTGGTCCAATGTTCTTCTACAACACCAAAAACTTATTAAAATCTAAGATTAGTCTTTGATTCTATTAATTAAGTATTTGCATATATTATAAATTTATTAAAATCTAAGATATTGAGTCCATGTGTAAATATATTGCTTTTCGTATTAATTTTGTATAAAACTACTGTTTAGAATAAGTTCCGATTGGTCAGCTCTATTATTCTACAACTCACATGTTATAACTCATAACAACAGAATGTGGAAATAATAAAATACTAATTTGCCATGATAAATGCTCATTTTTCCGTGAGATTAGTCAACAATAAAATAGTTTAGTGCTGTTTTCAAACTTAATTAGTTAATGGTCAGTCAAACCAAATTATAGGTTTGTGGCGAGTGAGTGATGGCCGAATCTTAGTTAAGTTAACAAAATAGATCACTCTAAACTATATTACTCTCTTTTCTCCGTTTTTTCTTTTTTAATTTTTTTTCTATATTTTCTGTTCACAATCAAAAAACATAAAAACTTAATTAATACACTTTTAATTAATTAATTTTTGATTCTTTTTAATTATTTTATTAACATAAACTTGTTTATATTTATTAAAATAAATAGAAATACAATTAAAATAATAATTAATTCATAATAATATTGAGTATAAAAATAGTTTTTAATATAAATGGGAGGGAGTAATTATTATCATCGTTTTAAATATGGATCATAGATCTTAGTTAGTTGACATCATATTCTTTAATGTTCACAAGCAGATAATAGATATTTATTTTCTTTAATCTGTTGACAATTAGATCATGCATACATCTTAGCTGACGTCATTCGTAAGTATTGTTTAATTTCAAGTGTACAGGCATATCATATTTGAGATGTGTCCCCAAACTAACGAACAATAAGTTAAAAAAACATTAGATTATTATAAAGAATATCTATAGGGAACAATGGAAGCTTTAGAAAGGACATATGTATGTGCGAGTGATTGAGATTGTAAATTATATATATTATAATATGGAGTATGTGTGAGTACGAATCTCACGAGACGTTATTCATATACAAAACTTAATGTAACTGTACGAGTTATGTTTAATGGACAAATTTAAAGATTTAGTTGATATAAATAAAAATATTTTGGTAAATTTAATTCACTAGTTAGTTCAAAATCTAAAATTACTTAAAAGTACATATATAAAATAATAGTGTTTATATTATTTTTATTTTTAATATATAATCTTAGCATTGTAAATTTACTACTATTATTATTATTACTTCTATTACCAATCTCCATAATAATATTACTACGCTAGTTTTTAATGATTGCAAAATATTTTTTTAATGAGTTGAGGAGAGAGTTTTTTTCTTTATTTATATTGTAGGTTAATTTGCAGAGTCAAACTAAAAATATAATAATAATAATAATTATAATTACACAATACTAAAATAAGTTTAGAATAGTTAAGTGATAATTAAAAAATAATAAAAAAAATATTATTTTTAAATATCTAATAAAATAATAGGGTAATTTTTCAAAATAATAAAGGCTAAATAGAAAACAAAATCAAAAAGTTTAGGAAAATTATTTGAAATGCTTGTAATAGTAGTAATACAAAATAAGTTCAAAAAATTTCAAATAAACTTATCCAACCAAATAAGACTTGTTTAAATATAAAGTGCTTATAAACTCTTTATATAACTTATAAATTATCTTATTATGTTTATTAATTAAGTATACACGTAATAGAATCAATGTACCAAATCTCTTGGATTCTTTCTCATTTGGTACTTGGATTATTTAATAAAAGTAAAATTGGATATATAGAGCTGATATTATAATAAAAATATTAGATACACTACAAAAAAAAGCAGATTTGCGAGGGATTCTTCCTCGGTTTTGAGGCAAAACTCCTCGATTTTGGGCAAAATCGAGGGAAAAATTCCCTCGAAAAAACACCTCTCGATAATTTTTTTCGAGGGAAATATTCCCTCGAAAATTTTAAACCTAGGGAATTTTCGAGGGAAACATTCCCTCGGAAAAATCTCCGAGCAACCCTCGAAAAAAACCAAGGGAATACCGAGGGAACGCCCCCCTCGGTATACCGAGGCGAGGGCAAGTACCCTCGGCTTTTCCGAGGGTACCGAGGGAATATTTCCCTCAGAAAAACCGAGGGCTGTATTTTTCCTCGGTATTCCGAGGGCAGACTATTCCCTCGATTTTGATTATTCCGAGGGATTTTCCCCTCGATTTTTATTTTTTTTAATATTTTTTTTGATTTTACCGAGGGATTACCGAGGGATTGTCCCCTCGGTTTTAATTTTTTTAATAATTTTTAATTTTTAATTTCCAATTTTAATTTTAATTCCTGTTCAATTATTAAAATTCCCAAAAATTAAAAAAAAATCATTAATGAAAAGACAAATAAATAAACCAATTATTATAAAAATATTTGAAAATTTAAGTATTATTACATGCGTTCGACACAGTAACAAAGTTTATATAAAAATAAAACTGTCCTATGGATGGGGAGGGGGGTACTGCTGATGGGGAGAGGGGTACTGCTGGAAACGAGCATACATTTCAGCCATCTGGGCATCCATCCGCGCCTGAAATTCCTCCTGCTGCCGGCTCCGCACGTTGTCGCTTTTCCTCGGCGTATTGCTGCTGCATCGCCTCGAGCTCCACCCTCTGAGCCTGGACCTGCGCCTCGAGCTCTATGACGTGGGTCCTATCAGCCTGGGAGGAGGTGGAAGAAGAGCGGCCCCTGAATAAACCCTTCGTAGCAGCCACCACCTTCCTATATGCGCCGGTGCCGTAATGCCGTCCCTTGCTCGACCCGACGATGCCGAGGAAAACCCGGTCTTGGTCAACCTCGCTACTCCTCTCCTGGGAAGATGCACTTTCCTGTTCATGGGTTAGCTGTCGCTCGTACTCCTCCTAAAATACAACTCGTTATTAAATTATACGTTAAAATCAAAGAATAAGTTAAAATAAGAAAGAGACTCACACTAATAAGACTAGATCTCGTCGATAAACGCGCCGTCTTTTTTTGGTGCGTACATAAAAAAAGATCGTAGCACTTAGCCGGCTCACCCGTCTTCCGCTCCTGTATCCAAATAGAATTCTCAAATAATTAACATTAAAATTAAATAAATAAATATTATATTATTATAATCTAAAACTACTTACGATATCCAAAGCATAATCGATAGTAGATCTAGCCCCCTCCGTGTGCTTCGACATCCCAGTACCCGGCCCAGCGGGCTCGCTCCTCCTGTTCTTGCTACACTGCTCGGATTTGGCCTTGTTCTCGGGCTTATCCCACTCGACCTTCCAAGCCCTAGTTGAGATGCATGATATATAAGATGGTATAAATTATATGTTATAAATAAAAAATTCTAATTTAATAAGAAAACATATAATAGAATCGTTTACCTAAAGACCTCCTCGGGGATGTAGTTCGGCTTATTACCACCATGGGAGATAACATACTGCTTATACTCGTTAAGCTGCCTCCCGTAGACTGCCCCGATCATCGGAAAAAATACATCCTGTATCTGTTCATCACTATAGGCCGCCGGGTCCCAATAACAAAGCTCCTTCAAAATAAAACAATAATTACAATTCAATTGATACATATGATTGTGTTTTTACGGTAAATATTAACAAATTTGGACATAAAATAATAATTACCTAAAACATATCCCACCAGAACTCCTTAACCTCCTTAGGGACCGCCTTATAGCACCACCCGGCGGGATGGAGATCCTTCTCAAAGATCATACGGAGTATAGTGGACACCTTGCCCCCTTTGCTGTGCAACCTGTATTCAATTGTATTTTTTTTGTTACGAATAAAATTTAATCATAATGATAATTAAAATTTTAAAATCATTGATTTACTTACTTATTCCCTACAATATAAACCTGAGTCATACCCCTCTGCAGTGGGACCAACTGTCGTCGTGACGGGGTCTGTGATGTACCCGCGTCGGATGGAGTCTGTGACGGTGTATCCGACGTCGGCGTCGGGGTCTGATAAGGTGTCTGCGCTGGATGATCAGTACCGAGACCCATGTAGTCGGTGTCGAAATCAGCTAAACGATTAGCCGACCCCATATCTGATCAACCCACGCTACCAGAACCTCGACGCAACGCATCTGATAAAATTATTAGATAATAATACGAGCATTTTACAAAATACGAGTATATTTTATACACCAAACGTATTAATAAATCAAAATTAAAAAAGTAGTTATAAAAAAAAGTGTGTTTTACAATAAGAATAAATTACATATATTTCAACCAAACTAATCACTTTCACTATTAAAGGTATCACCAAACTCATCTTCATCCGTATCTTGATCTGTATCTTGATCGGTAAGTAACTCTTCTTCCGTATCATCATTTGTCTCGTTATTACCAAGTTCCTCCAAGTAATTATCATTGAGGTCATGCAACTGAAAATCGACATCGTCGAGTTGAATCAGATTGCGTGTATCTATAGCTTCCTCTTGAAATGATTCTTCTGGTAGAGGCTCSATAAACTCAATATTTGATCGCGCCTTGATTTTACACGTTGCCCACCAGTCCAATTTGTCTCRTCTCAAACTTGGGTATGCACAATAGTATACTTGTGCAGCTTGGGAARCAAGTACAAAAGGTTCATATCGATTGAACCTACGCTTATGATTGATATCGACAATCTTATAATTTGGATGGACTTTTGTGCCTGCAATTGTTGGATCAAACCATTCGCAATTGAACAATAGTGTGTTTTTCTCCGTTCGGCCGGTGTATTCGAGCTGCACAATTTCTATGAGACGACCGTAATAATCATATTCGGTTGCCCCAATAGTTGACCCTTTAATACATACTCCACTGATCGATGTTGATTTGTTAGATCCGTGCTCCAATGTGTTAAATGTATAACCATTTATCTTACACCCGATATACGTTTTTACACATCTTGATGGACCCTCAGCTAGACTCCTAATGTTCTCGTCGATCACATTGTTCGAACGATCTCTAACCTATGACATTGACAAATTATTTTTAATTTTGGAAATATAATATATAAATAGATATCATAATTATATGATATGCATCTCGGTATCGAATGTCTTTTATAATGTTTGAACTAGTTGGCAAATTCATTTTCCAATTGTTCGTTGATCCGATCATCATTAATGTTTGGGTGGAGACGCTGAATGCTCTTCGTGTAAATACTACATATAATGTTACACAATTGAAGAAAAAATTATTGGTCCATTTATATATATGTATAAATTGACATTATAAATAGGAATGAGTATTCATACCTAACATATTCTTCGACCTCCACATAATTTAGCAACACGTATATCCTTGCGACGTTGTGCTCTTTTTCGCTTAGAAACATTTTTCCCTTTGTACCAAACATCTCTCCACATTTCTTAAATACCGAGGGAATTTCATCACCTTCATCCACACAATTCTGACCGTCGTCATTTTTAGGCAAATTTGTTCTTTTAGTTGAAACGTGATCTTCAAAATAGTACGCACTAAAATTAGATGCCTCGTCGACCAGATATGCATTTGCTATCGACCCTTCAACACTCGCCTTATTTTTCATGCTGTTCTTTAGTTTGCAAAGATACCTCTCGAACGGATACATCCATCTAGACTGCACTGGGCCAGCAATTCCCGCTTCATACGCAAGATGAAGGCAGATGCTCCATCGAGTCAAAAAAACTTGGAGGGAAGATTAGTTCCAGTTGACACAATTGTAACAGAATATCACGTTCAAGTCGACTCATATATTCGGTGCGAATGACTTATGACGTGAGATTCTCAAAAAATAGGCTCAGTTCGGTTAGAGCCTTCCACACATTCGGAGGAAGCAGTTCACAAAAGGCTATTGGTATCAACCTCTGCATGAATACATGTCAATCATGACTCTTCATCCCGATCAAACGCGATTTCTTCTTGTCGACGCAACGCCCCAAATTTGATGCGTACCCAATTGGAAATCGAAGAGATTTGACCCAATCGCAAACGTCAGCTTTCGACAACTTATCAAGTGTGTAACAGGCTTTAGGACACTTTTCCGACCCATCTGGCGCCAACTCTGAACAATCACAATACTCATTCCACTCTTCCCTAGATTTATGCGTGTCCTTGGTCTTCCCTTTGACATTTATCACCGTATTGAAAACATTGTCAAACATATTTTTCTCGATGTGCATAACATCTAAATTGTGGCGAATTAGATATGTCCTCCACTATGGCAGATCCCAGAAGATGCTTCGTTTTCTCCAACCAGACGTTCGGGATATTTGCGCATTAACGAGTGCTGCATCCAGTTCAGTGACTTTCAGAAGCCCCAATCTTTCTATTTCTGCCAAAACTTCTGTCCTTGAGCGCACTTCCGGCGGTGGAGTCTCGACAGATCTTCATTTTCTAAAGCGTCGTTTATCTTTTCGAAAATGGTGATTGCACTCAAGGAATTTTCGGTGATTGTCGAACCACGATTGCTTCTAACTGCACTTAAGAGTGAAGGCATCAGACCATCCCATACAGTAAGGACAAGCTGTTCGAACGACCGTACTCCATCCGGACAATATAGAATACGCAGGAAAATTGTCAATTGTCCACATAAGGGCTGCTCGCAATTGAAAATTTTGTTTCTTAGATATATCGTACGAGGGAGCTCCAACCGTCCACAACTGATTTAATTCGGAAATTAAAGGTTGCAGAAACACATCAAGTTTGTCTTTTGGATTCTTTGGCCCTGGTAAAAGAACGCTCAGGAACATGCACTTCTCTTTCATGCACATTCAAGGAGGCAAGTTTTAGGGTGTAAGTATGACGGGCCACGATGAATATTGTGCGCCAAACTTCCAAATGGTTAAAACCATCTATACAAAGACCCAATCTCACGTTTTAACTTTCAGCAGCGAAACTTGGATGAGTCTGGTTGAAATGTTTCCAAGCTTCTGAGTCGGATGGGTGGCGCATAACATTGTCTTCAACCACGTGTTCAGCATGCCATCTCATATCTTTCGCTGTGGCATTAGATGCGTACAATTTCTGCAGACGAGGAGTTAATGAAAAATAGTACATCTTCTTGTACGCAACACGAGCCTTCTATCGTTTTGTTTTTCCTTGACGAATGGGTTTAAATCGAGGTTCATTGCAGAATTTACAGCTTATTAAATCAGAATCGTCTCTTTAGTAAATCATATAATTATTCTTGCAGCAGTCTATTTTCTCGATTGGTAAGCCCATACCCCTTAACAACTTCTTACTGTTGTAGAAGTAATCGGGTACGAGATTACCTTTCGGTACAATCTCTTTGATATATTCACTCAATTGATCATAACACTTCTGAGATATGTGATTCTCTGACTTCAAATTCATGAGACGGAAAACTAATGACAACTGAGTATGTCCCTCGAACCTTGTATACAATGGCTGATTTCCAGCTTTCAACATGTCGTAAAAATTTTTAGCCTCAGGTTTCGACGACTCTTCCATATCGGCAACTACGTCAAAATCGGGACCAGCTGCATCTTGAACCATATTAATGTACGTGTTTGATGATTCTTCAGAAGGGATGTAAGAGGGTCCTCCAGCATGAAAATCGTGATGGCGTCCAGAAGTGACGAGCCGACTTTCTCCGTAGTAAACCCATCTATAGTAATTCATCTCGAACCCGTGTCTAACCAAGTGGTACTTGATCTCATCGACGTCGAGATAACTATTATTCCTACATCTGCTATGATTACAAGGACATTTCAGCCTCTGTCCGTCCTTATGAGCGGAATTTGCTTGCACAAATTCAATAAAACTCTCGACTCCATCCACGAATTGTGAGGATAAATAGCCGTAGTTGATTTGCTTGTACATCCAACTATGATCGGAACTCATCCTAACATTAGACGGTTGTTATATTGATTTATCGAAATTTGGGCAGCATGAGGGTGGCTAGAGAATGATTGAGTTTTTTTGGTAAGGCCCCATCCCATTCAAAAAAGTGATTTTCCTTTAATACAACGTCTTAGTATATGAATTTTTGTTGACTAAAAATTTTGGCAGCATCTCCCTTTAGATCTCTAAGTACACATATATTGAAGTGCACACGAGAACATATGAGAGATACTGAACCAAAATTTATATAATCAACAAAAAAACATATAGATAAGATAAGCCACATTACAATCACGCTCTCAAACTGTCCAAAGAAGTGGAAAATTCGGGATTTAGTATCGAATTCTCTATTCGATATTAAATCCCAAACGAGTCTAAGGTATATTATTTGTGTGTATATAGAAATATTGTATTTTGGATCAAAATTATTTTAAACCCCGTTATTGGAGGGACAAAACCTCCCCGGACGGTGCCGTAAACCACGCCATCACCGACGTATAGATTAATCAATAAATCACATCATTTAAACAATATTTACAAAATAATATATATTTTAAACACAGCATGCATGTACCGATCACCACGGTATTTCACCATCACGAACAATTTATAACATTTCCAAAACAACCATCACAAATAATTTAAAACATTTTGAAAACTACCATCATTTTTAAAAATAATTTTGAAAACCATTATTGGAGGGACAAAACCTCTCAGCCGGCGCCGTACACCACGTCTTCCCAAACCAATCACAACATCAATCAATCACAATCAAACAATAACAACAAAACATAACACACATTAAGTTAACCTAACCGATCACATAATTAAACCTAAATTACACTATAATTATAATTGTACCCTAAATTATTGCATAATTATAATTTATACCTTAAATGAAACCCTAATTGCAAATTAAACCTAAATTAAATTATAATTATAAATTATATCCTAAATTATTGTATAATTATAATTTATACCCTAAATAAATTACTAATTGTAAATTAAACTATAATTACAAATTATACCCTAAAAAGATAATTATAAACCCTAATTTCAAACCCTAACCCATAAAATGTAATTTGAAACCCTAATCTCAAACCCTTACATAAATATCTAATTGCATAATTCATACATAAACCCCTAATTAAACTCAATTTATATAATAAAAATAATTAAAGAATAATTCAAAAATTATAAAAATCACAATTATATAAAATAAATAAATAAAAAACAATAGCACTTACCTTGATGTTTGGCGGCTGGAACGGAGGCTTGAGGTGGAGCAGCGGAGCGGGTAGGCGCTGGAGCGGCGGGCGATGTACACAAATCAAGTTTGGAACTTGGTTGACTTGCTAGTTGGGGTTAGACCCATTGGATGCAAATGGGTATTCAAGAAGAAGATCGATGCAAATGGTAAGGTACAAACCTACAAGGTTAGGTTGGTAGCAAAAGGTTATAGTCAACGAGAAGGAACTGACTATGATGAAACCTTTTCTCCAGTTGCAAAAATCAAGTCCATTAGGATTTTACTTACTATAGCTGCATACTATGATTACCATATTTGGCAGATGGATGTTAAAACCACTTTCCTTAACGGTGAATTAACCGAGGAAGTGTATATGATACAACCAGAGGGTTTTACATCTGAACCGAAACCCAAATTGGTATGCAAGCTACAAAAGTCTATTTATGGACTTAAATAAGCCTCTAGAAGTTGGAACATTTGTTTTGACAAAGCAATCAAATCGTTTGATTTTGTCAGAAACAAAGAAGATCCATGCGTCTATAGTAAACACATTGGAGGGAGTATTGTTTGTATTATTATATATATTGATGATATATTGATAATTGGAAATGATACTCTTGTCAAGCAATCAGTAAAGGACTGGTTGTCCAGCACCTTCATGATGAAGGACTTGGGTGAAGCCTGTTATATTCTTGGAATTAGGATCTACCGGGATAGACCTAATAGAATATTGGGGCTGTCACAATCCATGTACATAGATAAAGTGCTAAGACGATTCTCTATGGAAAATTCCAATAGGGGATATATTCCAATGAGTCATGGTATCAAGTTATCAAAGAAGGATGATCCTTCAACTGATAAGGAACTTGAGCGCATGAAAAAGATCCCATACACTTCAGTAATAGAAATCCATCATGTATGACATGATTTGCACAAGGCCAGATGTGGCATATGCACTTAGCATGACTGATAGATTTCAGCAGAATCCTGGGGAAGAACACACTGGAAAGCAGTCAAGAGTATTCTTAAGTATCTTTGAAGATTTAAAGAATATTTATTAGTCTATGGTAGACAAAAGGAACTTGCAGTTACTGCGTACACTGATGCTAGTTTCTAAATAGACCATGATGACTTTAAGTCATATTTGATATGCCTTCATTTTCAATGATAAGGTAGTGAGTTGGAATAGTTCCAAGCAAACTACTGCCGCTGATTCGGTAAACCAAAGCTGAGTACATTGCTACATAAGAGGCAGCTAAAGAAGCTGTCTCGATAAATAAATTCTTAAGGAATTAGGGGTAGTTTCTAGCACCAATATCATTGTATTGTGATAACATTGGTGCTATTGCGCTAGCAAAGGAACTGAGATCCATGAACAACAACAAGCATGTACTAAGATGCTACCACTTGATTAAGGAGATAGTTGAGATAGGAGAAATTAAAATAGAGTGTGCTCAAAGTCATCATGTTCTGGGTAACATGCTGAGCATTTTGTAAACCTAAATATTGGATATATGGGTGATTGGCTCTAGGCTAAGTGGGAGATTGAAAGTATTAATGTCCTAGAGACAATTAGATTTAAAGACATTATACTTGATCACAATTATTATATATATCGTAATATATATGGAATTCCATCTATACTGTATTGGGCCAGCAATTCTCGCTTCATAAGCTAGATGAACGGGCAGATGCTCCATCGAGTTAAAAAAAACTTGGAGGGAAGATCAGTTCCAGTTGGCACAATATTAACGGAATGTCACGCTCAAGTCGAATCATATCTTCGGTGCGAATGACTGTTGATGCGAGATCTTTGAAAAATAAACTCAATTCGGTTAGAGACTTCCACGCGTTCGATGAAAGCAGTTCACGAAAGGCTATTGGTATCAACCTTTGCATGAATACATGACAATCATGACTTTTCATCCCGATCAATTTAGATTCCTTCTTGTCGACGCAACGCCCCAAATTTGATGCGTACCCATCTGGAAATCGAAGAGATTTCACCCAATCGCAAACGACAGCTTTCGACAGCTTATCAAGTGTGTAACAGGATTTAGGACACTTTCCTGACCCATCTGGCGCCAACTCTGGGCGATTACAATACTCATTCAACTCTTCCCTAGATTTATGCGTGTCCTTGGTTTTCCCTTTGACATTCATCACCGTATTGAAACATTGCCAAACACATTTTTTTCGATGTGCATAACATCTAAATTGTGACGAATTAGATTTGTCCTCCAATATGGCAGATCCCAGAAAATGCTTCGTTTTCTCCAACCAGACGTTCGGGATATTTGCGTATTAACGAGTGCTGCATCCAGTTCAGTGACTTTCAGAAGCCCCAATCTTTCTATTTCTGCCAAAACTTCTATCCCTGAGCGCACTTTCGGCGGTGGAGTCTCGACAGATCTTCTTTTTCGAAATCATCGTTTATCTTTTCAAAAACGGTGATCATGCTCAAGGAATTTTCGGTGATTGTCGAACCACAATTGCTTTCCACTGCACTTAAGAGTGAAGGCGTATGACCGTTCCATACAGTAAGGACAAGCTTTTTGACCGGCCGTACTCCATCCGGACAACATAGAATACGCAGGGAAATCGCTGATTGTCCACATAAGGGCTGCTCGCAATTGAAAATTTTGTTTCTTAGATATATCGTACGAGGGAGCCCTAACCATCCACAACTGATTTAATTCGGCGATTAGAGGTTTCAAAAATACATCAAGTTTGTCTTTTGGATTCTTTGGCCCTGGTACAAGAATGCTCAGAAACATGAATTGTTCTTTCATGCACATCCAAGGAGGCAAGTTGTAGGTGTGACTATGACGGGCCACGATGAGTATTGTGCTCCAAAACTTCCAAATGGTTGAAAACTATCCGTAAAAAGACCCAATCTCACGTTTCAACTTTCAGCCACAAAGCTTGGATTAGTCTCGTTGAAATGTCTCCAAGCTTCTGAGTCGAATGGGTGGCGCATAACATTATCTTCAACCACGTGTTCAGCATGCCATCTCATATCTTTCGCTGTGGCATTAGATGCGTACAACCTCTGCAGACGCGGTGTCAATGGAAAATAGTACATCTTCTTGTACGCGACACGAGCTTTCTATCGTTTTGTTTTTCCATGAGGTACAGGTTTAAACCGAGATTCCTTACAGAATTTGCAACTTGTCAAATCAGAATCGTCTCTCCAGTAGATCATACAATTATTCTTGCAGCAGTCTATCTTCTCGACCGGTAAGCCCATACCCCTTAACAACTTCTTACTGTTGTAGAAGTTATCGGGCACGAGATTGTCTTTCGGTACAATATCCTTGATTAATTCACATAATTGATCATAACACTTTTGAGACATGTGATTCTCTGATTTCAAATTCATGAGATGGGAAACTAATGATAACTAAGTATGTGCTTCGCACCCCGGATACAATGGCTGATTTCCAACTTTCAACATGTCGTAAGATTTTTGAGCCTCAGCATTCGGCGACTCTTCCACATCGGCCACCACGTCAAAGTTGGGACCAGCTGCATCTTGAACCATATTAATGTACGCGTTTGATGATTCTTCAGAAGCGATGTCAGAGGGTCCTCCAGCATGAAAATCGTTTATGGCGTCCAGAGGTGGCGAGTCGGGTTTCTCCGTGGTAAATCCATCTATAGTAATTCGACACGAACTGTGTTTCACCAGGTGGTACTTAATCTCATCGACGTCCAGGTAGATTCTATTCCTACATCTACTACGATTACAAGGACATTTCAGTCTCTGTCCGTCCTTATGAGCGGAATGTGCTTCCGTAAATTTAATAAAACTCTCAAGTCCTTCGACGAATTTTTTACTTGAAAATCCGTCATTGATTCGCTCGTACATCCAACTATGATCAGAACTCATCCTAACATTATACGGTTGTCAGATTTTTTAGTGTTAAGCGTGTTCTAGAATTAAAGAAGGTGGCAAAATTTCGGCAGCATTACGAGAAGAATGAGTAATTCGAGTTATAATTGGTAAGGCTTCTATCCCATTCAAGAACGTGACATTTAGTAGTATGAATTATCTTAAAATATGCAACTTTCTTACATTCAAAATTTTGGCAGCATCTCCCCTCAGTTCTCGTAGTGCACRTATATTTCAGTGCACCCGAGAACAATTAGAGAGATCCAAAAACCAAAATTTAAAAAAAAAACAAAAACATACACATAAGATAACCATACTACAAGTCACATTCTCAAACTGTCCAAAAATGGGACAACTCGAAATTTAGTATCAAACTCTATATTTGATACTAAATCTCAAACGGRTCTAAGGAATATTGGAATAATTTGAAACTTCGTTTCAAGTTTTTCTATATGATATTAATTCTCAAACAAGTGATCTATATGCATCGCGTCACTTCGCCAAGGTTCCAAATCAGTTACCACCGTCACATTTTTGAAAAATATTTTGAAAACTTAAATAAAATCACGTGACACCCTATTACGTTTTTAGAAATTTTTTTTGAAAACCCGCTATTGGAGGGACAACACCTCCCGGCCGGCGCCGTAACCCACGTCAACATCCGACGGTATACAACCAACAACACCAATGAGAATAATATATATAAACAAATTTAAACCCCAGCCGATCACCTCGGCCTCCCATGCATGAACAATATATATACAATATAATGGGTGCATACATGCATATATCACAATAAAATCTGGCCCTAAATTTTACAAGTATACTCCAGAATCAACACAAGCTTATTTATTACTACATTTGACCCTAATTAATTTATTAATTTTAAATTGAACCCTAATTATGTAATTATTACTAAATTGGCCCCTAATTAATTGATTATTCTTAAATTGACCCCTAATTGTGTAATTATTACTAAATTAGCTCCTAATTGTGTGATTGTTACTAAATTGGGCCCTAATTATGTAATTATTACTAAATTGGCCCCTAATTAATTGACTATTCCTAAATTGAACCCTAATTATGTAATTATTACTAAATTGGACCCTAATTATGTAATTATTACTAAATTGGACTCTAATTAATTGATTATTCCTAAATTGAACCCTAATTATGTAATTATTACTAAATTGGACCCTAATTATGTAATTATTACTAAATTGGACCCTAATTAATTGATTATTCATAAATTGAACCCTAATTAATTGATTATTCCTAAATTCAACCCTAATTAATTGATTATCACTAAATTGGACCCTAATTAATTGTTTATCCCTAAAATGGACCATAATTAATTGATTATTCCTAAATTGGACCCTAATTAATTGATTATTCCAAAATTGAATCCTAATTATGTAATTATTACTAAATTGGACCCTAATTAATTGATTATTCCTAAATTGAACCCTAATTAATTGATTATTCCTAAATTAAACCCTAATTATGTAATTATTACTAAATTGAACCCTAATTAATTGATTATTCCTAAATTGAACCCTAATTAATTGATTATTCCTAAATTAAACCCTAATTAACTGATTATTCCTAAATTCAACTCTAATTATAAATTAAACCCTAAAACTAACCCTAATTATAAATTAAGAGCTAATCCTAAAGCTAACCCTAATTATAAATTAAATCCTAAATTCATCCCTAATCCTAAAACTAACCCTAATTATAAATTAACCATAATATAAATTACAACAACAAAAAAAGGGCTGCGGGTTACCTTGGCGGCGAGCGGCGGCGGTGTTGGCGGTGAGCGGCGGCGGCTGTGGACCTTCGAGCGGCGGCGACGGCTGTGGAGGTCGGCGACGGAGCAGAGGCTTCCGGTGGAGCAGCGAGGGCAAGAGAGGCGGCGACGGAGGGTGCTGATTAGCACGTATTTTTCTTATTTTCAGTAGTATTTTAGCTTGTTTTTCTATTTATTTTTGGTATAAGTTGGACGATTTAAGCATAATTCCGTATTTTTATAGTTCTGGATTATTTTACCATATTTTAATCGTAATTGATGCAAATAGGTGATATTTCATTATTTTTACCTTACAGCTAAGTAAACCGGAAGAGTTCAGCGCGTAATAGACGAAGTTCGATGTTCAAGAATAGGAGAACGAGCTTTCCGGCAAAACGAGTAGCAAAAGATAGAGAGAGACGGAGGCAGACGCGCAGCCGCGTCGACTGACGTGACCGTCGACGCGAGCTATGACCCGTGTCAGTCGACGCCACTGTCGATGCGACTTGCTGAGCGTCGATGTCGACGCACTGTCGATGCAACTTGCTGAAGCGTCGATGTCGACGCACCGATGTCGACGCAACTTGCTGAAGCGTCGATGTCGACCCACCCAGTCGACGCACCCGCCCAGCCGAAGCGCACGCCCTGGCCGCACCGACGCCGAGCACCAGCACGCGTCAGTCGACGCACCGTCGACGCGACTGCCCAGAATCGGATTTTAGGGTTTCTTATGCTCCAAGTTAAGGGAAATCTATAAAAACCCTTCAAAGTCCGTCCCAAAAGAGAGACCTCTCACCCATACTCTGAATATTTGATCTTTTGGCTCGAGAACAACACTGTCCACATCCCTATAACAATAATTGATCAAGATCGAAGATTCGAGGATCGCCAAGCTCCAACCGTCCGTTCGTGATCCGTTCTTCGACCGAGATCAACCACCTCTCCGGATTAGCTGGAGAATTTACTACGCTTTATAGTTTAATAAGTACTCTAAACCCTTTATTCATTTTCGTAGTTTAATTTATGCAATTAAGTAGTTGTTTTTCAATAATTGCTTTTGAATTTGTTTATGCTTAGAACCCTAGATACTTTTGGTATTGAATTCGTAATCTTTAGTTTAATTAATGCTTGGTTTTTATTCTTGTTAGTTAATTCTTTTCGTTTGCATTGCGTTCTTGATAATTGCTTGATTTTATGCTAGTTGATCTTGTTTAAAGTTCTTAGAATAATTTCTCTAGTTTATAAGTTCCAATTGCTGAATTAAACTACCTAGTTTTAATTATTGTTCATGTGTTTTAAATTCTTAGATAACAAAACAATCAAATACCCCCCCTTTTAGTATAAGTAATTGCGTTTGAACAAACTATTTGAGATTTCCGATTGTATGTTCCTCGAGAGACGACTCGAGTCAAGTTGCCAAACTACGCGCGACCCCGTTCTCTTGCGGGCAAGCTATTGATCTTTTGACAAATTTTCATAAGTAGGCAACACAAAAGCTTGAATCAAAATTTTGGCGCCGTTGCCAGGGATATACAAAGGTTTTCAAAAATATGTTTGTTCATTTTTATTTTTATTTTAGTCGTTTATTTGTATAATTATTTTCTCTAGTCGATACGTTTGATTTGTTGTTGAGTTCATGCAAGGTCGTAGATCGCTTAGGCTCGAACTTGCACCATTCATCGACAACGTTCATCGTTCGAATCAAGTGAGACCACCTCACTCATCCACAAGTGAATCGTCTGCCACGACTGATTTTATTTGTGATCCGATTCCGGAAACGATGTTGCGACTAGACAACCAAGCCCACAACAACGAGGACGATCAGCCACCAAGGCATCCACCCGTGCAACAAAGAAATGGGTACGGGAGTGAGCCAATTCGTCCCGACGGACCAGTACAGCCTCAAGCGTACTGGGAGAATATTCAACGAAACGTAATAGACCAGAATGACGGCCAAAGAAGAGGAGATAATCGCTACCGCCACGTTCCGGACGACTATTCCGAGAGATCATACCATGGCGACGAGCGGGTCAATGAGTGGCTCGCATATGACGGGTACCATGAGAGAGACGAATACGCGAGGCCAAATAACCAAGAAAGATACCAACGGGAGGTGCGCGAACCGAGACAAAGAGAGTTCACGACCCCTCAAGTGGGTCCCTATAGTTCGGCAATTGTGTTGGGTAGAACTGCGAGAGACTTTGAGTTGAAACCTCATATCATCAACAACCTCCCGACATTTCACGGCCTCGCCAACGAAGACCCACTTACGTTCGTTAAGGAGTTCTATGCCGAAGTTAGTAGGATTCCGTCCTCGGGACTTCATCACGAAGACCTTCAAATGGTGTGTTTTCCGAGTTGCATGAAGGATAAAGCCAAGTCTAGGCTACTATCACTGGAACCGAGATCTCTGGTTGACTGGCCTATGGTGAGTGATAAATTCATTAATCAGTACTACTCAGCTCAGTCGACGGGCCACATAAGGAGACAAATAGCCAACTTTGTCCAGCAAGACGGGGAGTTGTTTCACGAGGCATGGGAACGCTTCGAATCTCTGTTGCAAGCTTGCCCCCATCATCACAACTCTCCGGGAATGGTGAATCAACTCTTCTACGAGGGACTTATAGATTCTTACAAGAATAACGTAGAGGTAGCTGCCGGAGGAGATTTTAGGAATTTGACAGCGACGGCTGCCAAGCAACTATTTGAAAGGATGATCGAAAAGTCGAGGCAAACGAGTTCTCGACCACAGAAGATAAGGGTTAACGAGGCAACTGAAGTGCCAAGCAACGAGACCTTCGAGGCATGTAACCGTTGTGGAGAGCAAGGGCATTCGGGGGATTCATGTACAATGGGGTATCACGAAGATACCGACGCTGAAGCGCACGCAATCAAGGACCAATTACGCAACATAGATCTCCCAACCTATGAGCACATGCCTCAGATAAATCCCAAATTTAATGCAAATCGTAACTCTCCTTACTTGAAATGGGCCCCTGAAAATCCACATTTCACCCCAGCTGGGCCGACACCTGTTCCTATACAGCCAAACGATCAACTGCTAATTTGGCAACAGAACCAAGTCACCGAGACACTAAGAAATAGGGATGGATTGACAAATCTGACCACGCAAGTTAATAAGCAAGGAGAGGTCTTGGATGACTTATCTAAGAGCGTGAAGAACTTGGAGAAAATGATGGGGCAAATGGCGACATTCATGGCCAAACATGACAATGAAAAAGGGAAGTTTCCAAGCCAACCCGAGCAAGCTTTCGCAGTTCATATTCTACGAAGTGGGAAGACGATAGATAATGGGGTCGAAGAAAAGAACGAAGGGGACACTAATATCGCCAATGAGGGGCTGCCTACGAACAATGACCCTAAATCGGTTGACCAAATGCATAAGTCACCGAATCCGTACATTCCTGGGTCATTAAAAGGGAAGTCCCCGAATCAAGTACCCTCTCCAGTAACAGATGATGATTCCACCAAGCCTCCGACTCAGCAACCGAAGACATCGCCAACCACTATTCGAGACAAGGTTCCTTTCCCAAGTCGCC
>BMAC01000441.1:164021-184660 GCA_014905375.1 Phtheirospermum japonicum | reverse complement strand
GTTTCGGGACGCCTGAGGCGTACCCCTTCCCCGCCCCGGTCGTAATTTCTTGGGTTTTTTTTACTATTTTTTTCGAGTTTTTTTTTATTTTCATCTAAAATCGAAAAAAAAATAGAAAACGCGCCTACTAAACGATCGACGCCCGACCCCCGTGGTTCCACGACGCCGAGGCGCACCCCTCCCCGCCCCGGTCGTGAAATGATGGGATTCGTTTCTATTTTTTACTAATTTTTCTATTTTTTCGAGTTTTTTTTCTATTTTTTATTTAAAATCGAAAAAAAATATAAAACGCGTCCTAAAACGATCGACGCCCGACCCCCGTGGTTCCACGACGCCGAGACGCACCCCTGCCCTCTCAAGAAAAAATCACGACGCTTCGTCGCTTCGCGTTTCCAACCGAAGGAGTTCATCGATCGATCGTATCTTGTTGTTGGTCGAATCCCACGACACGTGTGGATACGCACGTGCTCGTTGGTATTTTTCGATCGAAATCGGGTCAAAAAAACCCCACGTGCCTAAGATGATAGGATCGGTTTCGTTTTTACGAATTTTCTATTTTTTTCTATTTTTTTAAATTTTTTTAATTAAAATTTTCGAGGGATATTCATCCCTCGGTTTGATACCGAGGGATGGTATTCCTTCGAAAATCTTTAAATTAAAAAAAAAAATCAAAATAAAATAATAAAAAAAAATAGGATTTGTTTTCGGGACGCCGAGGCGCACCCCTCCCCCACCTCGGTCGTAATTTCTTGGGTTTTTTTACTATTTTTCATTCATTTTTTCATTTTTAATCTAAAATAAAAAAAAGAAAACGCCTGCTAAACGATCGACGCCCGACCCCCGTGGTTCCACGACGCCGAGGCGCACCCCTCCCCGCACCGGTCGTGAAATGATGGGATTCGTTTCTATTTTTTTTACTAATTTTTCTATTTTTCTCGAGTTTTTTTTATTATTTAAAATCGAAAAAAAAAAATAGAAAACGCGTCCTAAACGATCGACGCCCGATCCCCGTGGTTCCACGACACCGAGACGCACCCCTCGACCACTCGGCAAAATTACGACGCTTCGTCTCTTCGCGTTTCCAACCGAAAGAGTTCATCGATCGATCGTATCTTGTTGTTGGTCGAATCCCACGACACGTGTGGATACGCACGTGCTTGTTGGCATTTTTCGATCGAAATCGGGTCAAAAACACCCCCGTGGCTAAGATGATAGGATTGATTTCGTTTTTAGGATTTTTCTATTTTTTTATATTTTTTTAAAATTTTCGAGGGATATTTAAATCCCTCGGTTACATACCGAGGGAATGCTATTTCCCTCGGAAGTTTAAAAAAAAAATAAAAAAATATATAAAAAAAATAGGATTTGTTTTCGGGATGCCGAGGCGCACCCCTCCCCGCCCTGGTCGTAATTTCTTGGATTCTTTTTTACTATTTTTTTCTATTTTTTCGAGTTTTTTTTCTATTTTTCATCTAAAATCAAAAAAAATAGAAAACGCCTGCTAAACGATCGACGCCCGACCCCCGTGGTTCCACGACGCCGAGGCGCACCCCTCCCCGCCCCGGTCGTGAAATGATGGGACTCGTTTCTATTTTTTACTAATTTTTATATTTTTTCGAGTTTTTTTCATTTTTTTATTTAAAATCGAAAAAAAAATAGAAAACGCGTCCTAAACGATCGACGCCCGACCCCCGTGGTTCCACGACGCCGAGACGCACCCCTCGCTCTCTCGTAAAAATTACGACGCTTCGTCGCTTCGCGTTTCCAACCGAAGGAGTTCATCGATCGATCGTATCTTGTTGTTGGTCGAATCCCACGACACGTGTGGATACGCACGTGCTCGTTGGTATTTTTCGATCGAAATCGGGTCAAAAATACCCCACGTGCCTAAGATGATAGGATCGGTTTTGTTTTTACGAATTTTCTATTTTTTTCTATTTTTTCCAAATTTTTTTAAACTTAAAAATTTTCGAGGGAATCTATTTCCATCGGTTTCATACCGAGGGATTAGGGATTCCCTCGAAAATCTTTAAATTTAAAAAAATTAAAATAATAAAATTTCGAGGGATATTCACTTCTCTCGATATTTCCGAAGAAATAAAGCTCTCGGAAAATATTTCCTCGTAAATCCGTCGATTTTTTCCCTCGATAATCATGGCGGCAAATAGTGGCGCCGGAATTTCGAGGGGAATTCCGAGGGAATGTTGTTCCCTCGGAAAAAAACGAGGAATTTTGTTGTCCATCGAATTTTCACTCGAAAAATATCGAGGGAAAACAATTCCCTCGATTTTTCCCTCAAAAAACTGCTTTTTTTTTTGTAGTGATATATATAATAAATATACTGCTTCGAAATAAGGTTGAATTATATATATAAATAATATCATCACATTTAAAACCAACAATTTATGAAGCTCATTGAAAGCAATTGCTCGTGGGATAGGCTAACTTCAACCATGTTAATATTATTTTAACGTAGCTGTACCAAATTTAAACTCCATCCAATCATTTTACTTCAAATCCTGCACCAAAAAAAAATAAATAAATAAAAACAAAATAAAATAAAATTAGATTTCTGGAATAATCCTTATTAAAAGTATACTCTAGTTAGCGATTATTATTTATTTAAGAATGTACAATTCGTGAGTTTATCTCAATGCAATTCAATTCTTGGTTTCACCACAAGAGATTTTATAATTTCCTACTAAGTTTATTTACAGAATAAATTAGTAGCTAATCTTTAAGTTACCTAGTAGTTAATAAAAGTTTTGATCTAAATTTGCTACGAAATAGCTAGAACAGTAGAACTTTAATTAAATGACCTACGAATTAGCTAAGAATATTCATAATTAATTCGTAACTATTTTATGATACAACCAGTTTGTAGCTAATTTATGGTTAATCTATATAAACTATTGAATTCATCATAGCTATTTTATTTGTTAACCTCTAGCACATCAATTATCTTGTAACTAAAATCTAAACTTACCGTACAAACTTAATTATAGCTATATTCATAATTTGTGTTAAATATAAAATTACAAACTCAAATAATTAAATTTGTTAAGGATTTTATTTTTGGGAATAATTCCTTATTTCGTTATTTGCCTTTCTTAGGCCCAAAATATATTAGGAAATTAGATTTAGGAATATATTGTATTTCCTAGTTTATGTACAAGACTTTAATTATTCCTAGATTGTGATTAGAATTTGTTTTTAGGTATTTACCAAGTTTAGAATTCTAGCATTGTCTATTTAAGACAAATAATCCTAAAACTTGTACACACGGCTTTTTTAGAGCATCGACGCACGACTCAAGACGCACAAGCAAAGAAGAAGAATACGAAGAAGTGAAAGCTACTTGGAGCCATTGATCGTGAGAAACAAGATCTTCGAAGTTGCGTGACCGACGAAGAAGATCTTGCCATTCCGACAACAAGTATTTAGTATCAAGTTTTTTGATATTTAGTTTTCATATATTACTTTATATTTTTGTATTGAACGTGAACAAGAAAGTAATATAGTTTTCGAGTTTGTACACCCAAGTTCACAAGTATTTACTTGTGAACTGAATTTGTTATCTCGTGTTCTTTTCGATTTATTCCGTTGCATATTTTATATTTTACTCTGGTCGATGTTGCTAACCAATATTGTTAAATATTGACTAACAATATCGTGAATCTGATAATTATTCTTAAAACCATAGACCTTCTAATTTTACAATTGGCATTTAGAGCGGGTTACTTAACCTTTTAAGTACTGATCCTTTTTTGTCTAGGTACTATGAATACTCCGAGGAAGAAGAGCATGGTTGCTACAGAGGATGTTAATGATTCCGAGTCAACTGAACCTGATCCATCCTTATTTACCAATGTTTTGTGGGACGACAATATCCATGTTGGTTTGCTTGCAGACAACATCGTGTGCCTGAATGCCGAGACCACTGATTATTATGAGAAATACGAGCAGCTGAGTATTGACCACCAGAAATTGTTTGTCAGTTGGAGTAAACAGGTACTCAAGGCCAAAGATCTCGCAAAGGAAGTAGAAAAGCTAACCAAAGAAAAGGAAGATCAGCTTGACATAATTGTTCGCTTGGAAACGTCGCTCACCAAGAAGGATGCTGAGCTAGAAAATGTGAAAACCGAGTTGAAGGAGGCCCAAGAAACCCTCACAAACCTCAACAAAGGCAAGGCCACGGTGGATGAGATTCTGAAATCGAGTATCCCGAATTGTTCAAAACACGGAATTGGATACAAGCATGTTCAAAAGTCAATTTCAAGTCAAAAGGTGAAGTCGACCAAACGCCACAAGAGAAGAAAAAGACAATACGTGTGCCATCACTGTGGTGAACCAGGTCACATACGACCATACTGCTGGAAGCTTGTTGGCATGCAAACTCATTTTAAAAGGTCAAAACTGACTGATGAGTCCAATGTTGGTTCCCGTGTTACCAACATCAATACCAACACCAGGTTCAAACAAGTTTGGGTCAAGAAAACTGATATCAAGTGCAATATGATCTGTACCTCCCTGAAATCCCACGTCTCTGGAGCCTGGTACTTCGACAGTGGATGCTCTAAGCACATGACCGGCTCGGAAGATCTCCTCTAGAATATTGTCAAGTTTCAAGGAGGAAAGATTAAGTATGGTGGAGGTGCAAATGGCCAAATCATTGGATAAGGAACCCTTCATGTACCTGGTATTGTAAAGCTTGAGAACGTGTTGCTGGTTAAAGGTTTAACGGCGAACTTGATAAGTATTATCCAACTGTGCGATGGTGGCTTCAATGTCAAGTTCACTCGTGAAAGATGCGAAGTTTATGACGAAAGCAATGCATGTATTCTCATTGGTCAGAGGACCTCAGATAATTGCTATCAAATCAATGGTGATGTGTTCTGCAAGCTGTCTCAATTGAGTGATGCCGAGGTGTGGCATCAAAAGCTCAGACATGTCAATTACAAGATGATGGAAAGTTTGGTCAAAAAGGATGCTGTGATCGGACTACCTAAGCTCAATACAAAAAACATTCCAGTTTGCAAGGCATGCCAGAAAGGTGAGCAAGTCAGGGTGCCACATCCAATAGTATAAAGTCTCACTACCTCATATTGTTTCGAACTCCTTCATATGGACCTTTTGGGACCACTTGAAGTTGAGAGTCTTGGTGGTAAAAGGTATGTTCTTGTACTTGTAGATGATTTTTCCCGCTTTACTTGGGTAGAGTTTTTAAAAGAAAAATCTGAGACTTTCAAAATATTTAAAAAACTTGCAAAAAGGTTGTGTGTGCAATTTAATGTGAGCATTGGTAGGATTAGGTCTGATCATGTAAAAGAATTTGATAATGCATCATTTTCAAAATATTGTTCCAAAGTTGGTATAACTCATGAATTTTCTTCACCCATCACCTCCCAACAAAATAAGATAGTCGAACGCAAAAATAGATCTCTTATAGAAATGACTAGGACTATGCTTATTTCAAATGTGGTTACTAAACGTTTTTGGGAAGAAGCAATGAACACTGCATGCCATATAATTAATAGGGTGTATTTTAGACCAGGATCTTGTGTTATTCCCTATGAATTATTGATGGATAAAAAGCCAAATTTGAGTGATTTTCATATTTTGGGGTGCATTTGTTATGTGCTAAATGATAGAAATTATCTTGCTTCAAAGAGTGATAAATGTATTTTCATGGGATACTCTCGAAATAGTCATGCATATAGAGTGTTTAATCATAGAACGTGTTGTATGATTGAGTCGGTTAACGTCAAGTTTGATGATTTGATGAGTGGTTTTAAACCTGCTGAGGAGGATGATCTGGTTTATGATCAAAATCCTCAAAATAATGTCACACTTCCTGTAGATGAAAGTGCAGGTATTGAAAACAGAGATGCAGGTGCTGAACCCAGAAATTTGAGTGATGTTAGTAACAATGTTGATACGGGGATAACAACATCAACTCCAGCCGCCGCAAAATCAGATTCTAATCCAAGTGTGGAGAATCCAGCTGAACCCATTGACTTGAATCAGAGAAATATTCCTTCAAAAATTCAGAAAAATCATCATATGAGCCAAATCATTGGAGATCTCGATGAAAGAATTACAAGAAAGCGACAAATAAATTTCAAAGAGATGGTAAGATTTGTTTGCTTGTTTACTAATTGTTCTAAAACTCGAGAATCTTTGTATTTTTCCAAAACAGAGCCCAAGCGAGTAGAGGATGTTCTTAAAGCCGAGTATATTGCACCTGGAAGTGCTTGTACACAGTTATTGTGGATGAACCAAATGATAGAGGACTACGTAATACATAGAAGAACATTGACTGTGCTCTGTGATACTTCCAGTGCCATTGATATCTCGAAAAATCTGGTCCAGCTTTCTCGAATCAAACACATTGACATAAGGTACCACTTTATTCGAGATTTGGTTGAGAGGAAGATAGTTAGCCTTGAGCATATAGGAACAGTCAATCATCTTGCTGACATCTTCACGAAGGCATTAGATTACGAGACCTTCTCTCGTTTGAGAAGAGATCTCGGTATGTGCATTGTCTAACCAATGTTGGTCTGTGATGTTGTGACACCCAATATCAACATCAGTCACAACATCTGTATAACTTTGCATGCATTTTTATCTTTCTTTTCATACATATTCTTAATGCATTGAGTTTGATTAAAAGTACAATAAAGTCCCGTGTTGCAATAAAAGTGATGGCAAAAAGACCAACCTCTTTGATTAGGTGATTGTGGGGCTTGCCCGCAGAAACTGGTTTTTTCCCAGGTCCAAAAACAAGAGGTGTTAACAGCAATTGCTGAAGATCAAAAGATTCAAATTCCTTCAAGGATGAAGTAAATCTGGATACAAAAAATCCAATCTTTAAATTTCACCTTCTTGAGAGATCTTGACGTATTCATTAACTTGGGTTAAGGGGTAAGCTTCCATTTACTTCACCTGAGGTGATGTTGGTTAATGATGTTGTCAGTAATAAAAAGCAACATTGGATCAAGTCACTGAAATCATAATGTGTTCTTTTTAACCTTTTTAGGTCATGAATTTTAGGCATCCCATAGGACATTCATACTTTGTGAAGATGCCATCTTACTGTGCTTTCTGTTATTTGTGTTCGTGTCTATCTTGAATTCTCTTAATCTTGTTTTGAATCTTGCTAACCGCGTGTTTCAGTGGAGTTRTAATCGGAYGGTTRGACAGGTAATAAAGATATTGATTTGGTGAGTGAAAAATTGCTTTTCAAAGGCTTTGTTCAACTATGGTGATGGTTTATAAAAATCTAGCTCTATCTYGGTTTTAATTTGTAGTTGGGATTTGTGGTTTTTATTTCCAAAATTGAGATGATGGAGTAGTTGAGTTGAGATCGTGTGTHTTATTTTGAGWAAGAGTGGGGGAGTTATTTTCTTAATTTTACTTTTTCTTTCTCCAAATTCTACTGCCTGCGACACTCGATTTTTTTGTTTGTAGTTGTTTTCAGTCTCTTACAGAATATCGAATTCACCATCACCCAGCAAAGCTCCAGAAACATACTTCGCGTCTAGCTAATAAGAAAATTCCACCCAAAGAGAGAAAATAAGAAGTCCAAATCTGCCGTGTCAGCTGATGTTGGTTCTGGTATTATGACACTGAAACCAACATCCCCCACAGACAATCCTGCCCCTCCTCCAAGCTTCGATTCTGACAATATTCCATCTGCCAGTGCACCAATGTCAACTTTTGCCTCCGACCACTCTGCTAGCTCTGATGAGGCTCCGTCTCAAGCCGTCGAGATTGAAGACATGGAACCAATCTCCACTAGGTTCTTGGCGAGTGAAGATGATGAGCTGTTATTGGGATTTCAAAATCGAGGCTTGATTGCTGAGCGTCGAATCCTCCATTGGTGTTTTCGTGAAGCAGAACCTGATTACCTTCTTTAGGCACCAAGGCGTCTCTTCGAGCTGGTGTCATGTATGATGTTGGTTATGGTATTCCCAACATCAGTACCAACATGGTTTATTTTTCTACTCCGTTTGTCCGAGCCCGAATTACTTTGTTTGACAATCAGGTTGCACAGCACCATGCGCTTCAGAACTCGTTTGTTGAGGTGAGGTCCTTTTGCTTTCAGAACAAAAAGGGGGAGAAGAATGTAGAAGACGCTGCTGTGAATGTGATTCGTTTTTGTTTGTTTTAAACAATGGTTACTTCATTTAGGGGGAGTTTCTAATTTAGGGGGAGTTTTTAGTCTTTTGGGTATTTCATGCGTCTTGGGTATTTTGTCCAGAAAGGCAAAAGGGGGAGATTGTTAAGGATTTTATTCTTGGGAATAATTCCTTATTTTGTTATTTGCCTTTCTTAGGCCCAAAATATATTAGGAAACTAGATTTAGGAATATATTGTGTTTCCTAGTTTATGTACAAGACTTTAATTATTCCTAGATTGTGATTAGGATTTGTTTTTAGGTATTTACCAAGTTTAGGATTTTAGGATTGTCTATTTAAGACAAAGAATCCTAAAGCTTGTACACACGGCTTTTTTAGAGCATCGACGCACGGAATTCTTGAAGACTCGACGCACGACGCAAGACGCACAAGCAAAGAAGAAGAACACGAAGAAGTGAAAGCTACTTGGAGCCATTGATCGTGAGAAACAAGATCTTCGAAATTGCGTGACCGACGAAGAAGATCTTGCCATTTCGGCAACAAGTATTTAGTATCAAGTTTATTGATATTTAGTTTTCATATATTACTTTATATTTTTGTATTGAACGTGAACAAGAAAGTAATATAGTTTTCGGGTTTGTACACCCAAGTTTACAAGTATTTACTTGTGAACTGAATTTGTTATCTCGTGTTCTTTTCGATTTATTCCGCTACATATTTTATATTTTACTCTGGTCGATGTTGCTAACCAATATTGTTAAACATTGACTAACAACATCGTGAATTTGAGAATTATTCTTAAAACCATAGTCCTTCTAATTTTACAAAATTTTATTATGATTATTTACATACGATTATGATAATAGTTAACACTTCATACTATAACATTTCTAATACACTAAAACAAAGGAAACGAGTAGCACATTGTTGGAGATGGATTTTGCTCCAATTTGAAGTTCTCAACAACACTTACTAGTAATAGTAAGTGAGAATTGACCAATAAGAAATATTAGTCTTGTTCGGTCGTCTCACGCGTTAGGCATCAGACCAATTTCTTGTCTTTGAATATCTCTCTTCACTTTTCTTTTCACGCGCCATTTTATAATAATAAAAATGTACATTGTCTTATGACTTTTCTTTTCTCCCTCTTTCGTTCTCACTATTATCGAAGGAAAATTGTGATTTAAGATAATGTTTGGTTAAAGTTCAAAATTTCCAATAAAACATTTTATAAGTCGTTTAACAAACATTTTAAAAGCTTAATCATCTTATTTTATCTAAACATTTATATAACTTATTGTTAAAAATAGTTCTTTAATAAGATTTTGGAGCTCAATCAAAAGTCTTGAATAAGCTTCTTAGAGTTATATTTAAAACTGTCAGTGATAACATATCACACAAATGAAAAATGTTATTTTTTTCCTTCTAATGTTGCAAAATTAAATGTTATTTACAAAGATGATTTTATTTTGGGTCAATCCTGTATAACATCCATATTCCAAGGTAGCATTAAAACATACTAGTTGTACTTTTCAAAGACAACAATTTCAGCAAAATTTACTATACAAGCGTTTTTCTTTATTGATAGCATTAAGTACTAATTAGTTAACTTAATACACAATTTTTCTAACGTATGTTTTGACTCTCACGTTCCCCGCTTAATTAAAAATTATGATGTTTTGATTGTAAAACGTGTTATCCGAAATTTTTTAATATCAACCTAATTTATTATTTTTCATTTATTATTTTTTAATATAATATTTTTATTTTATTATATGTTACCTAATTAAATATTTTCCTTTTAATTCTCATAATAAAAATATAAATTAGCTTTCTTAATTGAAAGGCAAAATACACCAAAGATAATAGTAATTACAAAAAAACTAAATTATGAAAATAATCAAAATAAATTGTATTTATAATAATAGTTGAAATAATCGTTATTTTGGAGTTCAAACTCTAAATGAGTAAATTACAAGTTATTTGTTATATAATACAAACATATAATTAAATATTACTAATCAATTCAATCTAATCATAAAGATATAAAATTATTTAACAATTGATTTGATAATATGTCATTTTTTGAATGTAACTAAAAATTATTAACAAGTTTAATATAATATAATAAATATTTAATTAATTAATAAATTTTAATTTTTTTCTAAGTATATAAATAAAATTATAACTAATTTAATCTGAACACTGGAATGTAAAATATTTTAATACTAATAATTAAACACAAACAGTTCAAACAAGAAAAAAGAACATTGTATTGTATACGCCTATCTTAGCACGACGGATTGCAAAAGGAATGCCCAGCCCCAGATAATCGTATTCGTGGTCTTCTTTTCTTCTCCCTTTATTTTACTCCTCTTCGTCTTCGTCATATATACACCCACACACACACCCCTCTTCGCTTATCTAAGCTCTCTGTGTAGAAAAAATATAAAAAGATGCAAAACACGCAATCTCACATGAAATTTCTTCTCGCATTCCCACTTGAGTAGAATTTTCTTCTCTCTCTTCAACCCACCATTTTCCTTTTATTTTAATTTTCCACCCCTGGATGCAACAAACAACACCAATTTGTTGCGAATTAAAAAATAAAAAGAAAAAAAAGAAGGCATTTTTTGTTGTTGTTGTCGATAATTAGGCCATAACTGAATTATGAAGTGTTTTCAGATATTCAGTAAAGAGAAGCTGAGCAAGTGGAAGTCTGGGAAATCAGCTCCAGAATTGAGTAGAAGAACCAGAGGAGATGATGAGTCACCAAATCGCGCGGCTAAATCTACGGGCAGTTTGTCATCTCCGCGCCGTACAATTCCGGAAATGTATAGAGAGAGAGAGCACCACCTGCGGGTATTTACTCTCAGGGAGCTCCGAGAAGCGACCAACAACTTCAACAGGCTGCTCAAAATCGGCGAAGGCGGTTTTGGAAGTGTTTATAAGGGCTCTCTTAAACCGCCACCGCCTAATCAGCCCACCATTGTTGCCATTAAGAAACTGAATACCCATGGATTACAGGTAAAACCAATAAATCACGCTTTACTGTTATACATCATTATTTTATTATTTATTTATTTATTATTTGTGTGCGCGCGCGTGTGAATTTATCGAAATTCTTCAAGTTAGATATTGTTTGAATATAGTCATTGATATGTCATGATTTTAAAATCTCGTGGATTTTAAGAATTTCTCTTTGCTTTTTTATTTTTTTAATATATTTTTTTAAATTTTAAATTGGTCTGGCTTGTTCTTTGCGTTGATACTCTGTTTCCTTCTCCTCTTCAGGATAAATCTACTTGAGACACGTTTTGGTTAAATAAAGCTCTAGATGCTTTAGGAATCTGTATTTTTGCAACAGTTTATGAAATATATAAACCTCTTTAGATAAATTAATACATTGATTTACCACGTAGTGAATCGGATCTGCATAGCTCACAATCCTATCTCAATGTTAAGAAACTATAGTCTATATTAATGGTGTCTCAGAAAATAACATGTAAACCAGAAATTGCACTAATCAATCAGACTTACTTAAGATCATATCAGAGAGTTATGCCATTGTGTTATTTATTTTGTATTTAATAATAGCTTCTTTGTAGTTATTTAGAGTTAAATTAATTATTCATGAATAATGTAGGGCCACAAGCAATGGGTTGCGGAGGTCCAGTTCCTTGGAGTACTTGATCATCCAAATCTCGTAAAGCTTTTTGGATACTGTTCGTTGGATGGAGAAAGAGGAATACAAAGGTTATTGGTTTATGAATACATGCCTAATAAAAGCTTGGAAGATCATCTTTTCAACAGGGCTGTGCAAACAATCCCTTGGCTAACCAGAATACACATTATCCTCGGGGCAGCTCAAGGAATGGCGTATCTACACGAGGGTTTGGAAGTCCAGGTACCTCCTTTTTTTTTAATTTGAATTGTTGTGTGTATTTAACTTGCATTTTAGGTCTAGCAGAACTAGTTGAATTTCCTAGGCTAGCTTAAAAATTCTAGCATAGATGTTATTTTCTAAAAAATTATTTTACCTGACTAATCCTTGCATATTATTGTTATATCGGAAGGTGATATATCGAGATTTCAAATCCTCTAACGTGCTACTGGACAAGGACTTCAACCCCAAGCTTTCCGACTTTGGGCTGGCAAGGGAAGGCCCAACAGGGGACCGCTCTCACGTGTCTACGGCGGTAAGTATATGGAATGCTTAATGGTAAATTATGAGACTGGTTCAGTAACCTTTTATTTTCACTTGCTTAGGGTTGTTTGGTCCAATTTTAATATTATATCCTGTATTTCTTGTGCCATCATTTATTTTAGATGGACATGCAAAAAAACACTTTGGGAAAATAAATATAAACACAGAAAAATCATGATAATTTAATACTCGATTAATTAATAACCTTGCTTAAATAATATTTTATGTCGGTCTCGACTTAGGAGCAACGTGTTAAACTAGTTTCTCGATTATTTAATAATCTCTCTAAATTAATAAATTCTAGGGGTATGAAGGCTATTAATTTATAGAGGTTTTACTGTATATATCCGGGGAATATCAGATTGCTTTAAAAACTTTTCTGATATATCTCAATCATGATCTCTATAGTTAATTACATTCTTGAAGCTTCAATCTCAATAATATATCCCAGAACTTGTTTAATTATCAGTGTCGTGTTTTCTGATTTTTCCGAGCTTTTTTGTAATGTTAGCCTGTTGGGACACGTGGATATGCGGCCCCAGAATACGTTGAAACTGGCCGTTTGACAGTAAAGAGTGACATATGGAGCTTTGGAGTTGTCTTATATGAGATATTGACAGGAAGACGGACATTGGAGAGGAACCTACCATCGACAGAGCAGAAGCTTCTAGAATGGGTGAAGCAGTTCCCAGCCGATAGTAAGAGATTTAACATGATCATCGATCCACGTCTCCAAAATCAATATTCCCTGGATGCTGCTAGGAGGATTGCAAAATTGGCTGATATCTGCTTGAGCAAAAATCCAAAAGATCGGCCTGACATGACTCAAGTAGTGGATATCTTGAAGCAAGCATTGGAAGAGTCACAAGGAACTTGTTCTCCATCTTTGACAGCTGATCCAAAGAAGCCTTTCGGAAGATTCGAAACTGCTACTACTTCTACACAGATACCCCACATGGCTCAGGCAAGCATTTAATATATGACAAATACTTATGACAGGACCTGTCTAACGGTAAGGTGGTTTGACAGGAGTGTGCCTCTTATTCAGTTGTAGGTTCACCATAGTTTTTTCTTGACAACCTTGATTCTTGTCTAACTATCCTTTTTGGATTTCGACAGGCTTGAATATGTGAAGGACAAATGGAGGGTTTTTGCAAACTCAATTCAAAAATGCAATTGTTCTCTTTACAATTTGTATGGAAGCTGGACTGCTTTTGCCTTGTAGATATGAGAGTGCGCCAACTATGTCCGGCTCTGGTTTGTATTTACTTTATGTTGTCGGGATTCGTATTCATATTTGTAAAGAAAATTATATAATATATTTTTTCATACTGGGAAGAGGGTGTGGAGAAAGCTGTAGCTTAGTTGATATGGTTTGAAAGGGAGCAGTTATCTTTAGTCTTGTTGTGGCCATTCTTTTATGTATTAGCTTATACTTTGTGTGCTAATAGGAACTCCTTTCTTTTATCGGGTAATGCACGGAATATACATGTAAATGTATTTCACATAAACACATTAGCAAAATGAATAATCAACGCACAACTTTTTATCCAAAAAATAACACTTTTATAGTCATTTAAAATACGAAGTATACTTAATACAAAATACGACTACAAATAGATCCTGTGAGTCTTAATTACAGAAATCGAGCTTGTGATATTATATATGATTCCGATGTATATATGTACAAGTATACGATTACACAAGCGCAACTTCAGTCTTGTTTGTGCTCAGACGACTATTCCGTTTGATAAACCCGACATACAAATCCGTTCCCATCCTATCGCTCTCAGGAAGCCTCGTGCTCTGACCACCCTCGGACATACTCCTCACGAACCCAACAAAACCCTTCCAATTATCCGCCTCGAACAACCGCTTATTCATCCTCAAGTAAGTAAACGCACTCAGCGAGCCACTCGTCTCCACCACCTGCGAAAATGCTCCTCCGTCGTACCTCTCGAGCGCATTCTCTCCGGCCAGCTCTGCCTTTGCACTATTTGTCGCCGCCTTGACCTGCCTAACTAGACCCTCGGGCGAGCATCCTGCCTCGTTCGGCTGCTCCCCGTCCCTCATCTCCATGCACGTGAAGTTCAGCACGACCCCGTGTCTAGCAAGCATTCTCGCTATCGGGAGGTACCCGTCTCGGTGCCTCGTGTTGTAGTATCCGGCCGTAAGTTCGGGCGCGTGCGATCTCGTGTTGTAGTGCCAATGGATCCCGGCTACTTTGCCGGAGAGCTTGGCCCCGGTCCCGCGGAATATTCTCTCCGCCGACGTCAGGATCTTGTCGCCGTGCTCGAGTAGGTTTCGGGAGTACCATTCGAGGAAGAAGTGTCCGTACTCGCTGTCCCATGTGCCGCCCCTCTTGAAGAACCCCGTGTCTTCCGGGAACTGGTTGTATTGGCCGGCGTCGTGGGGCCCACGCCGCCCCCATTCTTCCCTCCCGATCGACTCTGCTGCCGCTGCCAGTGAAGCTCGCATGTACTGTGGAGTTTGAATGGAATTTTGATGAGTGAGCTGATGATATGGATAAACAACAAGAAGACTATAGCTATTGATTTATTCAAAAAATGGAAGAATTAATTTGTACCTTGTCGTAGCACTGGAATTCTCCAATTCCAGGAAATCTCCAGGTTCCGTTGCTTTCTGGATAAGCTGGATACCTCAGCTCTCCACAGGGACCCATCCCCACTTGGACCTCCTGCAGTAAAACAGGCACAATTAATAAATAATTTTTTTAGTGAAAAACAAGGAATTAAAAAGCTAGAAATAATGTTGCTTGCTTACCACTATAACGTCTCCCAAGTAGTTGCTGAACCTCTCCCTAAAGCTCCTCATGTAGTCAGAATAGACCTGAATCGGTGTTCTCCCTCTGAGGACCGGCAGCGAGTCAGCACCCAAGGATATATACTCCGGGTTACGCCGACCCGACTTATCCGTGTACACTAGATCCGGATTCTTGCTTATCTCCTCAAGCACCCATGGTGGTAGAGGTATACTGCAAAATCACAAGACAATTTTATTATTATGTTCGACATGATACATGTGAAAAGTAAAGTAAACGCGTGTTAAACCAGTATTACTGTAATACCTGCACGAGTCCCCGACATTTCCTCCGCACTGATGGAAAGACATGACAACTTGAAGCTTCAACCCGAGCTTCTCGACCATCTTAATGAGCTCGGCATAACCTTCCCAGTTGTATCTCTGAGGCCCGTCTTTCTCGACAAGTCCCCACCACGCGTCCACCATAACTCCTTGGACCCCGGCGCTCTTTAAGGCCATCAGACTAGCTAACATGGCCCTTGCTTTGTTTAGACTCCCCCCTACAGATATTGTGTCTAGCGGTAGCATGACGAAAACAGGAACCCTATTGGTATTACTATTATTATTACTACTATTATGGCCGTGACCGTGAGGAGATGACATCCCGTGAAGCTTCTCGGATGGGCATAAGAGTTGAGCTTGAGCTTGATCTTGTGTTGAGTTCTTTGCTCGTAGCTGGCATGACGATGGCTTGATTATTTGTGTGAAGCTAACTACGGATGAGACGTCGTCATGAGGAGTTTTAAATATTCTGTTATCGTTGGAAAGGATAAAGGAAGTTGAAGAGCGAAGTGTTAGAGCCATTTCGATTTTTTACAGTTTTTTGATTGTTGTTGTTGAGAGAAAAAGGAATAGATATTGCAGGGAAGGATGAAGGGTGGTAGGCGTTTATTTATGAAGATAACATATGCTTGAAGACAGGTTTTTGGTGGGCTCTGGTTTGAAAAGGAAAAAAGTGCAAGAGATTGAACTAGTCACTTTAACTTTTCAAGGGGCTTTGGTTTGGACGCGTTTGCACTTTCTTCATCGTAAGATGCAGCGTGGAAAATTTATCTTTCTCCATGAAATGAACTGTAAAATATTTCACATATGTTAGATGAAGAATATTCGGTTGTGCATGGTTAATGTAATTTATTTCATATTTTGTACTAATTTAGTTTATTTCATATTTATATTTTTAATAAAGAATCATGTTACTTTTTTCTTTTTCAATTAAAATTAGTTTTACTAATTTTACACTTTTAGTTATTCTAAACAAAATAATATCATGGTAATTTAATACTTATAATTATAATAATAATCATCTTTTATTAATTTTTTTTTTAAAATAATCAATTACGACAGAATAAATGAAACGAATAAAATAGCTAAAATAATTTCCTTCATAATTTTTTAGACATAATTTGATATATACAATAATAAAATAAATTTTGTAAATTTTTCAATAAGCAATTTTTTATACTATTAAGATAAATCTCAATACTTAAAATTTTAAATATCAAAATTTAGAATCCAACGAATTATAATCGAAACCTCCTCTAAATGACCGATTTTATTCTTCAAAGAAGTGAGAATAGAATGTAATTGATGAAGTTAAATTACCAGTGTAGCCTTAAGTACGTAGGTTTGGAGTAAATAGCGGAGCCATAATATGGTATCCCTGTGATAATCAACGGGTGGTTTTCTTTTGCTGCTGACTCATCCTACCCCACAAACTTTTGCTTGCTTCTAATTTGGCCTTTAATGGTTGATGAAGACACTGTGTGTGTTGTGGATGAAAAACAATCAGCCTTGTTTTGAATTCTCATTGGGTGTTAGGATAAGAATGGAAATTTGGATCTTTGTGGGATTTTGTGGTCGTAACAAAGTCTATGCTTGCTTTTTTTTTTTTTTTTTTTTTTTTTCTCTTTCTCAACATTTACACGTAATTAGAGATGAACTATTCCATTTTGCAATGATCTAATTGCGTGGGTAGGAATTAGAGGTGAACATAACTATAATTTAATAATTATATATATACATACATATAATAAATATCACATTTAAAATTTTTATGAAAGTGTGGGGGCACCACTACATCGAGACAAACTTTTTTTTCTTTTTCCAAATTAGTATTTAAAAAGAAAGAAAGTATAATGTCCTCAAAAGGGAACTGTTCCATTTAGGCTATCATCAATTCTCACGTAAAGATAAACTTACCATCATCATATGGCCCATAAGACATCTGTGTGCAGTGTTTGATGTGTTTTATTTACTGAATGACAATGCTTGATAAGAAACATGTACATTGTACATCTTAAGAATGACAAATTTTTGTTTCAATTGCACTATCGTATTTTTGTGTTATGTATTTTATTCGATTTTAATATATTAATAAATGTAATTTAAATTAATTTCAGTTTCATCCTTTCATGTTATATCACATTTTCATCGTTTCACGGATTAGGGTCAACATGAGTAATATGGACCTGGTCGATATGCACTTCACGTAACATATAAAATAATTTATAAATATACATCAATATATAAATTTTTTATTTCAAACTCCTACATAAAAAATTGAATAATATTGGTATTTTCCAATTGTTATAGCGTGCGGCAAGATGCACATAAATGTACATTAATAAATATGCACATTAATTAAAATTATTAGGGACATTACATCAAAATATACAATAATATATAAGATTATATGTACTTTACATAAGAAAAATTAAATGTCTATCAATAGATCAATATATAATCACGTCAGGCAAAAGTCCAAATGTGATGGTCACACGTATTTACTATCATGTGAGCCAAATCCACCTCAAACTCGAATCCAACACAACAAAGTGGATCCCATATAAAAGGTGAAAAATATAAAATAAACATTCCTTCTTCTTCTACCCCATCTCCTAGCTGATCAAAAGTCCCCAACCCCATTCACTTGTGCACTAAAAATATCATTTTGCCACTTAATGTTGTTACTTTTTACTCAAAATTGTCACTTTTACACATTATTTTATAGTTGATTATTTAACTTAAAATATAATAATGAGTATCTCCTCTATATGGAAGAAGATTCTCTTTAAAAAGTAGGTGAAGGTAGATTTCCCCCTAGCTGTTGCACTAAAACGAGTCACTTTTTCAATAAAAATATGTCACTTTTCCACTGCAATTCAATATATAATAGTGTCAATTTTGAACTAAAAACTGTAACATTTTCAATTAATATTGTCACTTTCAAACCAAAAGTGTCACTTTCATACATTATTTTGTATTCAAATATTTAACTTATATGTGTAACTTTTGCACTAAAACGTGTCGCTTTTTCCCTGTATTTATGTTATTTTTGGCAGCAAGTTGTCCTTCTTCTTTGGATGAGACGTTTTCACGAACACCTTGCGAGTGCCACAAAATTGGTTCGAATTTAGGGTGATGGGTTCATCCGACTCCTCGGATTTAGTTACACATTTAGATGAAAGACCTTTATCAAAACCCTAAGGTACAACACTTAAACCACATCTTCTCTACAAGGAAACTAGAATGCAAACTGATGTTGTCAACTAGACAACAGAATGAAATTGAGAATTTTCTTTTAATATATGATCCGGATTGATGGGGACAGATCCGGGTCTGGAGTGTATTTGAAATCCATTACATAAAAGATGATTGATATAACCGTCACAAAGAAGACTTACTCATCACATTAATCAAAACTAATAGATACATTATATAAAAGAAAAATATATATCATATTTAAATATATTGATATTAGACGTGTTCAAACGTTTCGAACCGACGGTTTAGATTGGCCAAAAACCTCAAACCGCAACCGAACCGTGAAACCGGTCGGTTCACGGTTCGGTTGGCCGGTTTGAAACGTTTTTTTTTTTTTTTTTTTAGTTTTTCTTTTAACTTTTAAAGTTCATATATTTTGGTTTTTTCCATATGTTTATTTTTAATTTTATTAAAAAAAATGTTGAGGTTAAGTGAGAAAATAGAACTAACAATCTGAAATATTGAATTAATTAAAAAGTATTTGAATCATTTAAAATATTTGAAGTTAAAATAAAAATCATATATTAGAATATTTGAAATTTTGAATTTAAGTGAGAAAATATAAATAATACTTTTAATAAGTTCAAAAAGAATTAACAATTTTTAAATACTCAATTTTAAAATTTGAAATTAGGACTTTAAACAATTGAAATAATGTCCTCAACCTTAAAATCAAAGTACACATAATTTTCTCGTAATACTTACTCCAGAGAGGGTGAAAGATATAAGTTATCACAATTTTATTGAATCGTAAAAACGATTAATATCTCTATCGCGATCGTGTGGCTGTTGCTTATAAGATAAAATATTTTTCTTATTGATCATCCATTCAAAATATCAAATGAGCTTGGTGTTAAAAAATGAATATTTTATAAATATAAAAAAAAAAATACAAACCGGCGGTTTGAACCGCCTGTTCACGGTTTGAGAAATGCTCAAACCGTGGTCAACAGTTAACCGAACCGTTGACCGCCGGTTCGAACCGACGGTTTGACCAGTTTGTGCAAACCGCTGGACACCTCTAATTGATATCTCCCCTATATATTAATGCAAAATCCTCATATTCTATGTGTCCGCTTCCCATGCTTCGTTAGCTTTGGAAAAAAATTTGGTGCTCCGGTGTCATCCGAGCCTAATATTAAACTAATTTAGTATTTTTCCTCTGTGTATATTTACCTACTTTAATACTTTCCTAATATTATATTTTGCTTAATTCAATAATCTTCTTTTATTACATCTTACCTACTATAATACTTTCTTTAACATATTTTGTCCAATTCAATATCTCACTTTTATTCTTCTAATATAAAAATATAAAAAACTTATATTTAATTAGAAAAAACATATATAAATTGAATTAATTTTTATTTACAATAAAAATTGAAATAATTTTATTATAATTCTAAATATTTATATAAGAAAAATATGAGTTATATAAAGTTATTACAAAAGGAAAATAAATATAAAAATATAAACTTAAAGTTTTTTTATCTAATCCAAATATAATAAATTGAAAATAATATTAAAAATATATATGAAAAACTATTGTTACACCAAACAAAAAAAAAACAAAGTGAAACAAAAAAGATAACATAATACTAATACTAATAATAAAATTATTATGCCTAAAAAAATAAATATTAAATATATTTTAAATCTTTTTATCTAATTCAAATATAATGCATTGATACATATATATTATATATCTGCACGAACAAATTAGTATCTTACGCAGAAAAAAAAAGAAATTAAAATAATATTACATATACTACAAGTTAGATACACGACATTTTTTCAATAGAATTATCAATGTCTTTATAAATTTAATATTTTATATCACATAACCAGTGTTCTAAAAATCGCTAGGCGGCCGCTAGGCGCCAGACCAGCACCTATCGCCTAGGTGCCAGACCAGCGCCTAT
>BMAC01000441.1:151279-163996 GCA_014905375.1 Phtheirospermum japonicum | reverse complement strand
ACTAATATAATACTAATAATAAATTATTATGCCTAAAAAAATAAATATTAAATATATTCTAAATCTTTTTATCTAATTCAAATATAATGCATTGATACATATATATTATATATCTGCACGAACAAATTAGTATCTTACGCAGAAAAAAAAAGAAATTAAAATAATATTACATATACTACAAGTTAGATACACGACATTTTTCAATAGAATTATCAATGTCTTTATAAATTTAATATTTTATATCACATAACCAGTGTTTAAAATCGCTAGGCGGCCGCTAGGCGCCAGACCAGCACCTATCGCCTAGGTGCCAGACCAGCGCCTATCAACCTAGGCGCCTAGTGGGGCCTAGAATTTGATAATAAATACCCTAATTTACAACATTACATTCAACATTTATAGTTCAACATACTACCTGCACACAATAAAGTATATGACAATTCAAAACTAAAAGTAATGATCACAAGTTCAAAACTATTGTTCAATTCAAAGTTCAAAACAACATAAATCCATAGCACACATTACAAAATCAAAATAACTAAATAAGGGCAAGAGTTCTCAGTCTGTTTCGTTCTGTCCTAATTCTTGCCCCGTAACAACTGAATTGGCTTTAAAAAATTTGATATCAAAACGTCGTTTTGGATTTAAAAAAAAAAAATTGGACTAATCCGCGGCGCCTAGGCAGCGCGAATTCCTCCCGGCGATTTTCTGCCCGATTTTCGAAAATCGTGGGCAGTTCGAGGGCGCCGAGCGCCTAGGCGGCCGCCTAGGCCGATTTTTAGAACAATGCATATAACACGAGGGTGTTGTATATTTTACATTTATATTCTAAATATTTTTATCTAATTCAAATATAATGCATTGATACATATATATTATATATTTGCACGAACAAATTAGTATCTTACGCAGAAAAAAAAATAAAATAATATTACATATACTACAAGTTAGATGCACGATATTTTTTCAATAGAATTATCAGTGTCTTATAAATTTAATATTTTATATCACATATTCACATGTAACACGCGGGTGTTGTATATTTTATATTTTTTCAAACTCAATTTTATGCGCATTTTCCCGTTATTATTAAATATTGATTAGACATCGATACCATGCGACACGAGTTGAGAGTATGACATCCGTTTATGTTTTCAAAGTATGTAAGTAATATTATTAACGAATTTAATTTAAACATTAAAATACAAAATAACGTAATAATAATTCATAAGTAGAGATTAGGGGTTTAGAGTATGACTTCTTTTGAATTTTTATAAGTATGCAAATAAATTATTAACGAATTGAATCTAAGCATGAAAATAAAGATTTAATAATTATAATAATTAATAAATAAATTAGACATGTACAAGACAAGAGTTGAGAATACATCATTTGAATTTCTCATTTCACATAAAAATTTATAATTATTATAAATATTTTTTATATTTATTTTTTGATAAACCCCGTATAATATACGAGTATTAAACTAAGTACATAATTATATAGCTACATTACATTAAAATATATATATATATATATATATATATATATATATATATATATATATATATATAAAATACACTACACAATAACTAAAAATATATCAAAATCCACCGCAAGTTGTGGTTCGATTTAATTTACCTACATACGTGTTTGTGTGATAGCTAAAGGAAATAATTACATGATAAGACGGTACAATAGACTTTGAAATACGAGGAATCATATTATTATATACTCCTTTCGCACGCAGATAATAATCAATAGATTGATTTCACATAAATTAAAAAATGAATAATTTATATAATTAAATATTAATTTAAATAGTAATTTTTAATTATACTTTTATTTGATTTATTAATATCACTTAATTTATATAATTAAGTTATTAATTTAAATCAGTAATTTCTAAATATACTCTTTTTGGATTTATTAATATCAATTAATATTTATAAAAATCAGTATTGGAATTAGTATATTTGTCATTAAAATATTAAAATTTTGCATTGTAATCATTAATTTTCAATTTTATCATAAAAAATATTAATTAAGAGTACGTGTGAAAATAAAAAGTTAATAATATGTTAAATATAGTAATTGAACTATATTAATGGATCAGACAAAAATAAAATACCGAACTATTTTTGTGGATACCGATATGATTTTTCTATTGATTCAGAAAGCTATATATACAAGATATAGTTTGACTTAACTTGAGGCCCACTCTAGATTGAATAAAATACATTAGATATAATATATTCTCCAATAGAATTCAATATGATATACAACCGATACAAATCATTAGGGTCAATCGTGCTATGTGCTAACATCTGCCACAAACTTAAGTGGATAAAGACTTCTTCTTCCTAAATCTTTGGGCCAAGCTAGATTAAACACAAGAATTTTAGCCTCATTTACTTACAGACTTGTTGTAATTTTTTCATTTTTTCCCCTTCAAAGTTAATACAAATTAAAAAAAAGTACAAAACACTACTACACACAAATGAGAGTAGAAAGTAGAGAAAGAGGAGAAGAAAAAGGGTGAAAAACTCTTGCACAATTGTTGTTTCTTAATGTTTTTTTCTTTTTAAATCATGCATTTAGGGTTATTGTATATCAATTTAAATATTATGTATAGCCTATATATATGCCAACTGTTGGAAAATTTACAAGAAAACAAAGAAGCATAGGGCCAACTGCCAAGTTCATCTTTGAACAGCTGTTAACCAACTTTATCGTCAGGAATTAGGTTGTGAACTTGCAACTTACAACAATCATATTAAACTCCGTAGATATTTTCAGGCCATAAAGTGCTTTAAAGTGTTCATTGATATTTTAGGCAACAGGAGTTGCATTCCATCAGCCCTTTTCATTGCTAAAATCTAATTATTTATTTATTTATTTCAAGAAGAATGAAGCCATTCAGCTTCTTCTACAAAATGCCAAGATCATCAGTAGATATTTTATGGTTTACTTTCCATTATTTGTTATAGAACAATTATCTAATGAGATTCACAACCTCATCCAAGCTTGCTAGTAGCATCTCATGAACAAAGAAATAACTTGAACAAAATTCATTCTTGTCTTTAATTGTTACAACACTCGATTCACCAGAATCATTAGGTATAATAATACATGAACTCAAATCTGCAGAAAGAATAAAACATCCCATAACACACACACAAACACGCACCATTTGGTGCTGCTATCAGGTTCTCAGCTCATACATAGATCTCAGTATAAATTACGAGTCTGCCACTGGAAAAGCGGATCCAATTTTGTTCCCAAGACGATAGCACTTTATATTTACAGGGTACGGTCCAAGTTGAACATGATTATCTTCTCCTCCCACATAGTAACATAGAGTATATATCGCCATTTCAAACTCAGGGCTCACTCCAATCAAAGTGCTTGAGACCGACTTCAAAACACCGTTCCATTCGAACTGAATTGTAAGTAATTGTGTTTCTGAGTCAGGCTGCAAAGAGGAGACAGAAAAAACGGACCATATTAATTTACATGTAGCCAAGTGAGAAGATGATAGCATTAATTAAGAGACTAACCTAAGACTTGGGAAAATTGAGTTGTTTAAGATACTAGCAGCAATAATACACACGCAATTAATTTTAGGATACTTTTTCTGTAATTGCATATTTTATTTCCCCCTTTTTTTTTTTCAAAATTAGATCCATAATTTTATGATGGAGATATCTGTATCATATTGCTTTATACTATTTGAATACTCTCTCAAAGAATTGACTACATTGTAAATTGCTTCAAGTAGAGCATCAACCAGACATATAAGAGAAAATGATTGCAAAAAAAAAACTAAAACTAAAAGGAAGTAAAATCACTAACGATTTCACCACGCCTTCGAGGGAAAATATATCCTTGATAGTCAACCCTCCCTTTTGACTCTTCAAGATAAAACTGCAAAACAATGAAGATGCAGATAAATGTGAGAATTCACAACTCCAAATTATTGATATCAAATTTATTTGGTATGAAAAATCGAAAATGTGGATTAAACATAATCACTGATCAAATTCAGATAGTCAAAAAAAGGTCATAATTTTGGCTACAACATTCATGTGTGCCATGAACTGAATGTTAACAACATATAGTACGGTTTCAGTTTTCAAAATTCCAAAATCAACTATAAACTCTAATAACAGTAACTCTAAATATTAGAATAAAATAAAATTTGGTGCCTGCCTAATGGAATATACTTCGTTAGGCACTGTACACAAGTTTTTGTCAATAAAAAAAACCGGTAGAGGAGAAAATGTTTAGACAAGTACCTGAATCCAGTTATGGAATCCCGAGACTTGCTGCTCCCCACGCTTGATTTCCCCAACAAAAACATGTTCGAAAGCAGAAGAGCAACTAGACGTACCACCTCGGCCATAAAGATCAAACCAGATACTCGTCATCGTTCTCTTAAAATCTTCATAACTCCCAGATGCAATGCCCTTAGCCAACAGATACTTGTAAAGGTATTTGATCGGTGCTGTTCTACTAATCTCTTCAATAAATGCCGCTTGTTCTTGTTTCTCTTGAGGTGTTACAACTTCTTTATACCCTTCATGTGGATTATAATTATCAAGAAGAGAACAGAAACGTGAATATGTAGGCCTCGTGAATATTTCTTCGCTCAGCCACGAGAATAGGCTTCCTGCCGCCATGTCATCCTTCTGGTAAACCTTTTTTCCCTCGCCGCAATCGATCTCGTAATCCTTTCCAGGCGCTAAGCGGTTTAAATCGAGCTCCCACAGTCTGTTGAGAGCCTCTGAAAGATCGGAAAGCTCTCGTTCCGAGGATTCTATTCCAGCGCCACAATCGACCTCGCTTGAGTAATGTTGCTCGCTGAGGGGACGCTTGTAATTGCTCCACTGTTCCTTATGTACCTGGAAAGCAATTATTATAAATAGTTAATAAATTAGAAACACAAATAAGTTCAATCACTTCGGTAACAATTAATATGTAGATTTGGGCAAAAATGAGAGGTTTGGACCCAATTTGAAGGATTGAATAGTCAAATCCTCTATATGGGTTGTTTGGTAAACAAATATTTGAATTAGCTTTTTGGCTCCAAAACTGATTTAGAAAAGGCTGGATATAGGGGGGCTGTTTGAAAAACGTGGATTGAAAGTGGGTTAAAATGACGGTTTTGTACTAATATTGCCAAAAAATGACATATTTATCATTGATTTACATACAAAAATTGTTTACAACTAATTTATTGATTAAATATTAGTAATATTAATATATTTGCACAAATTAAATTTAATATATTTGTAAATCAGAAGAAACTCAAGAAATTTGCATATGTAAGGATTTAAAAATAATGACTAATCTTTTAACTGTAAATGTTATTTTAATTATTTAACATACTCACCATATAAACCTATACTATTTAAAAAAAAAAAAAAATTACCCAACAATAAATTGTGTCATGTCCTTATTGGTCATCTGACACAATCAATCAATTATCAGCTATTTACCAAACACTTCTATACAAACAACTAACACAATTGGCTTGCATTGCACCTATCCACTAACTGTCAAACATGACAAATAATTGAAACAATATAAGTGTTCGTTCACGCTCACAGATGTTTGTTGAAAAGCTGGTTGACACAGTAAACATCCAACATAGGGACTCTCAAGAACCCAATAACTTGTAATAATGCACACTGATATTTTGATTTTTAAATCCATGAATAAGCAGTAATTCAGTCTTGTTCCATTGTAACAAGTTGACATTAAGATTGGCACACTAGCGGCTGTGGCCTAAGTAATAAGAATCCAAGCACTTGTACGGAAACAATGAAGCAAATTGAAAGCCGGCCTCGATTCCCATTTCAAATTGAAAGTGAAATCAGGTTAAAACAAGGGTGATAATCTTAGTTAGATATTATAACGCACAAAATTCTTATTTTGATCAAAGATACATACTAAAGAACCTGGACAATCAATAGAACACATTTCCTTTTTGTTATTACCCCAAGTTTGTCCATGCATCTACCACCCAGAAAATGATTCCCAAACAATAGCAATGAATCATCAATGAAGAGCAATGGTACCATCCACATCGGACAGAGCTGTGATACAATGTTTAGGGAAAAACAATAAAGTTCAACTAGACCTTATTTTGCTGTTTTGAAGGCTTCTTCTGGACAGTCTCCCAACCATCATTATTTTTGTCTTCCTCCTGTAAACAAACCACAAACAGCAAACTTTAATACTCAGGAGTAAATTTTCTAAAAGAATTATTTTCCCTTTAAACTACAAATATCATTATCATTCCATCGGGATAAAAACCATACCACAATTTCCAATTTTCAACTATTACGAAAATTACAATCATGTTTGTTTACGATTTTTCATTGGAAATCATCATTTTCAAAATTTATATTTGTACATCATTCATTTCAAATCTATCAATCACATCTCATTTTTGAAGATGTGGGACCCACCATTACCACCAATTAATTAAAATATTACTACTTTTAAATTATATATATATCTAATGGGGCCCACTATCTACAATCTTATTAATATATTCTAATTAAAATATTAAAAGTGGACCCTACCACTACCAACTTTCAAATTATTATATATCTATAAATATATTTCAAAACTACTCATCCAAACGTAATCTCAATCGTCACACGAAAATCAATAAATTCTCAATTATCACTTTTTCCACTAGAAATTGAAAACTGAAATGAAAACACATCCATACATAGTTTTTCAATTTTCCATAACAGATCATACCCAGGAATTGATATCTTTAATCTTTTCTTTATCTTCTTCCGTTTTTCCTTTTTTTTTTTTTTTTTTCCTTTTTTTGGATATTCAGACTCAAGCTAATAGCTGGAACTTATGAATAAGCATTTCACTACAAGAAACAACAACATGAACACAAAAGGATATAGAGAAAGTGAAATTGTAGGTTCTCACCGCACGGGGCGATTCTTTTGATTTCCGCTCATGTCTTCCATAGCTCTGTTCCTGTCACACACATGACACATATAAAGCATGAAAACAGCAAACTTAGCTGTAATTAATGCTGCTGATTAATTTATGAACAAAACTACTAACGCATGCTCAATTTTAATTTCCAAAGCATATTTTCAGTTTCACACTATTCAAATATAAAACGAGTTTTCAAAGCCCTGCCTGGGTCCATCACTTTCAATTTTACAAATATTATATTATATATATCAAATATAAGACCTGTTTGGTTAAGCTGATTTTGAGAGCTAATATGCGATAGCTGATTTTAAATTACTATTTTATATAAGTTAATTTAACGATATAGACATGATTGAAATATATAAAAAATCAATAAAAAGTTTGAAAACTAATAAAAAAAAAAGAGTAATAATTAAAATTTTCCTAACCAAATTATACACTGAAAATAAAGAAAAAAACTTTAATAACAAATAAAATTGTCCTAAAAACAATATACATAAAAATAAAGAACAATATAAGAAACCATGAATTTTTTTTATAAATAATAAATTAAGATTTTCTTATGTCTAAGAACAATATTTTATAAGAAATAATTTGATAGAAGAAACCGATAAAAACTGACTTTTCTTCCAACCAACAAAGATCTAATCAAAAAAGGCTGCGGTTTGTAGTTTCTTCCCTAACACGAGCTTTTAAGGCCCAATAAACTAGTGTTTATACTAAGTGTCTTAAAGAAGTTATTGCGAGCGAATGAGTTATAAACTCCTCCAAAAAGCTAAATAAAGCATACCCATAATGTACATTAAAAAAAAAAAATACTTCAAAATACTCAATCAATCGAGCCAAATGATTACAACTGATCGAGCAAAATCGTGCATGCAGAAAAAAGTTACTATATCTTCTCACAAATTCAAGGTAAGGTTATTTTAGTTTTTGTATACCGTAAAATGACTAGAAAAGATGATTTGTTCAAAAAGGTTAGTTTAACAAAAGTGGTTAAAACACAATTATGTGAATATAATTCCCATTCATACTACACGATCATTTCAATTTTCACAAAAAACCTAATAAATTAAATTCCCAAAATTCATTTTCCAACACATACAAGACCTGGTGGGATCAAAGAAAGCAAGAAAAATCACCTGTCTGCTATCCCAAGGTTTAGTGTTATTAAAATTGGTGTTGGAACTGGACCCATCATTGTCTTCCCCATCCCCGGACACCACCTGAGAATGTTAGCACAAATTATTATTATTTTTTTATTTATCACCAAAGAGCACACATCAGCACTAACCTGCGCCCAACTCGATCTGGATCGTTCGTCCCTTTCATCTCGATCGTCCTGCGCCCGACTCGGCCTCGATCGTTCGTCCCGATCATCTCGATCGTCACCACCTTGAATTTGATCCAATGCTACATTGATCAGTCCCTTCACTAGCCCTTCCATTGGAATGGAGACGCGATTTTCGGAAATTGGGGAAATAGAAATAGAAATAGAAATAGAAATTAAAGGATCAAAGTGAAACAGATGGGCGGGGAATGGCAGCCACTTCTTGTTAGTTGTTGCCGACACACACACAAATGGGTCACATGGACCATTTTTTTTTTATATAATTTAATTAATGAAAATTAGGGGTGTTTTTTGGTTTAATTAATGAAAATTAGGGGTGTTTTTTGGTTTAATTAATGAAAATTAGGGGTGTTAACATGTAATTTAATAGGATTTTTAAGTTGTGTGGATATGGGAGTTTAGATGGATTTTTTTAATAGAATTCCATATCATCCATTAAGTATAGAATTCTATTATGGCGATTTATGTGGGTTTTCAATAAGATTTATATGATTTAAAAAAGGTGTCCTATTCAATTTGATTAACAGATTTTATTTTATTTTATTATTTTTTTTATCATTTCGCATATTTTCTCCATAGATTTCTTTTAGTACAAAATTCACGAGATAAATAAATTTAATGTACAATATAATTTAAAAAAATCGAAAGCATGCTACATAACTTGACGCTACCAATTTTAAAAATATTTCAAATATATATTATTACATGTTATTATGTTTCGTATATTTTTTTATGGCGGGATTGTCTCTTAATTTAATATCACCAACAGTTTTTTTTATTTTGTTTTGTTTTTACACAAGATGAATGATCGAAAATAATGAGAAAATATAAAAATGTTGAAATCATATCTGTTGTAAACTGGATTAATTCTAATTAATTGGTAAAGTGTAAATTCGTGTTAACGAATTGTATAAGCTTAATCTACGTGTCGTATAGATAATTATACCTTTTTGAATTTCTCAAATCCATTTATTGGTGAGTGAGAAATGGTGTTTGGAAATTGAATAATACTTTAATGTTTATCCCACATTGAATAATATTCAATGTGGAAGGGAGTTTAAAAGTGTTTAACTTTTAATGAGTGGACATCAAGTGGGCCAACGGGTATTATGGGTTTTGTGTAAACGAAGTTCACGCGGGCTCTTGGACTTGAGTTCGCCAGTCCGCCTCCCGGTGCCGGTCCTGGTCTTGGGCGATTGGTCCGATTGTGATGGTCTGTGTGGGGTCCTGGTTCTGATTCAACCCTGGCTAACTTATTAGCCACGTGCGGTTTTGACCCCTGAGCTGTATGAAACATACACACCTGAATTTTTTTTTTGTAACTCCTGACCGTTCAGGTCAAAAGTCAGACGTTTCCAAATATTTGAATTCAAACATGCAATGTATCTGCACGCTGAACTCGTCCAGGTTCATGCTTGATTATGCTGACTGTTTGAACGCCATTAAGGACGTCTTAATTGGCAGCTGTAACCCCAACCCCTGAAACGAACCCCTATAAAAGGAAGTGAGACTCCTGCATTTGAATCACTTTCCATACACCTGAACATCTGGAACATCAAACACCAAACATACTATACATCTGCATTTCATTTCATAGCTCAGTTCATCTTCTTTCAGTTCGCCGGAGCCCTGATACTTACGGTGCTGTAATATTAGGGACGAAGTCATTTTATCTTTGGGAACGATTTGCCAAAACCGAAGGGCACTACCGGGGCAAATTCGTTTTGCGGAAAGAGTGACCACTCGACTCGACTTTTATTTTACACTTTCTGTTTTTCTTTTAAGTTTTAGTGTTTATTACAAATTCCCAGTTAGTACTCGATTTTTGTAATAGTTCTAAAAATCGCAAAACGAATTTATATTTGTAATTTTAATTTTTTAAGTTATAATATCCCTAACTGGAAAGAGAGATGTCAACATCCAGCACTCCGACGAGCGACACTATTCCGGCCATCACCTCCACTACCTCGGCGACGACCACTGCCCCTGCAGTCACGAACACTACGACAATTGGCAAGTCTACGCCAATCTTGAACACTACTCAGGCTAAGATCTTTCTCAACCCAGGAACACTCGATTTCTTACTCGAGACGCTGACGAAGCGCATGACCCAGTCGAACCCATCCATAACTTTGGCTGTTGGAACGATCCCTTTTGGGATAGGGACTTCGGTCCAAAATATGTCAGCTCCGGCTGTGACCCATCCCATTGGGATGACGGGAACTTCGGTTCCAAGTTTGTTTGCAACTGCTCCCCAAACAGATTCAACTATTTTGAATACCCATTCAACGGGTTCGATGGGGACTTTTGTACCAACGATGAACGCGCCGGTGCACTCCTCACGGATCATGCCCGCGGCGGCGGAGAAGCCTCCAAAATTCAATGGATAAGGCTTCAAGAGGTGGCAACAAAAGATGCTATTCTACTTCACGATGCTTGGTTTCGCTAACTTCGTGAAGGAAGACGAATCACCTATTACGGACAAGGAAGAGACTAGTTTCCATGTTCACGCTGCCTTCGATAATTGGCACAATGGGGACTATCTGTGTAAAAGTTTTCTTTTAAGTAGCCTAGAAGATAGCCTGAGTAATGTGTACTCGGATGTAAAGACCTCCAAGAAAATCTGGGAGGCACTTGAGAAGAAATACAATTCCGACGAGGCTGGAACTAGGAAATTTGTAGTCACGAACTTCATGGACTACAAGATGGTGGACTCTCGCCCGGTTATTGAACAAGTTCAAAAGTTCCAAATGCTGGTGAATGATATCCACGCCGAGGGGATGATTCTTCCGGATGCTTTCACGGCAGCTGCCATGATTGATAAGCTTCCACCAAACTGGAAAGACTTCAAGACGTACTTCAAATATAAACGAAAGGCGATGTCTCTTGAAGATGTTATCCGGAAGGTGCGAATTGAGTCCGAAGTTCGAGCTCAATACAAGAATTCGAAAAGTTCGGATGAACCTCGAGTGAACTTGCTTGAACGAGGAGACAACTCAAAGAAGAGGCCGCGTCCCGGCAACTCGAAGCCTAAAGCTCCTTCTTCTAAGAAGTTCGAAGGCAAATGCTACAATTGCGGTTATACTGAACACATGTCTAAGGAATGCCGCAAGCCAAAGCAAAAGAAGGCTAGGCCGAGCGCACACATAGCCGAGAGAGAGCTGACTAAGGATGACCTCATTGCGGTTATCACTGAAGAAGCTAACATGATCGAGAACCGCGGTCAATGGTTCATCGACACTGCTGCAACCGCCCATGTGTGTGCTGATCGGAGCTTGTTCTCCAAATACCTTCCTTGTGAGGGAAGGAAGTTGAACATGGGAAATCAAGCTTCTTCGGAAGTTGCTGGTACTGGTACGGTTGTCCTCAAAATGACTTCCGTCAAGGAAATCACTCTGAATGAGGTGCTGCACGTTCCGGACATCCGGAAGAACTTAATCTCTGGTTCAATACTAGTTAGTCGTGGCTTTAGACTTGTATTTGAGGCTAATAAATTTGTATTGTCTAAGTTTGGGACACCACTAGGTAAGGGTTACCTTACAGATGGTTTGTTCAAACTAAGTGTAATGGCTATACGCCCAAAACAAGTCATTAATAAAATTGCTTCTGATTCCTCTTACTTGACTGAGTGCTCTAGCTTATGGCATTGTAGATTAGGCCACGTTAATCTAAATGCAATAAAATATTTATCGAATCTCAATTTACTTAAAGTAAATGAATTTATTAATAAAAGTAAGTGTGAAATTTGTGTGGAAGCAAAAATGACTAAATTACCGTTTAAATCGGTAGAAAGGAGCACGACACCTTTAGAATTAATTCACACGGATGTATGTGATTTAAAGTTTGTGCAAACTAGAGGTGGTAAAAAGTATTTTATTACTTTTATTAACGATTGCACAAGGTACTGCTACCTTTATCTTTTGAGAGGTAAAGATAAGGCTATTGAAGCTTTCAAAAGCTTCAAAAACGAAGCCGAAAACCAACTTAACTGCAAAATTAAATCTATCCGGAGTGATAGAGGAGGGGAATACTTAGTTCCGTTTGAGGAGTTGTGCAACGAAAGTGGCATAATTCATCAAACTACAGCTCCGTACTCACCTCAATCGAACGGAGTTGCAGAACGCAAGAATCGTAGTTTGAAAGAGATGATGAATGCGTTGTTGATTAGTTCTGGGTTACCTCAGAACATGTGGGGGGAAGCTGTTTTAACAGCTAACTACATCCTCAATAAAATTCCACTAAAAGGAAGGGACGAAACTCCCTATGAGTTGTGGAAAGGAAGGAAACCTTCTTACAAATACCTCAAAGTGTGGGGGTGTTTAGCGAAGGTAGAAGTGCCTCTACCGAAACAAGTGACAATCGGACCCAAAACGGTTGATTGTATTTTT
>BMAC01000441.1:97019-150517 GCA_014905375.1 Phtheirospermum japonicum | reverse complement strand
AAAGCTCGTTTGGTTGTGAAAGGATTTCTCCAAAAGGAGGGTTATGATTTCTTTGATACATACTCTCCTGTGACGAGAATTACCTCAATTCGGGTGCTTCTAGCGATTGCTGCTTTGCACAATCTAGAGATTCACCAAATGGATGTAAAAACTGCCTTTCTAAATGGCGATTTAGAAGAGGAAATTTACATGGAACAACTCGAAGGTTTTGTTGAACCTGGATAAGAAAGAAAGGTGTGCAAATTGGTTAAGTCATTTTATGGCTTGAAACAAGCACCTTTACAATGACACTTGAAATTTAACGAAGTGATGATGTCAAATGGCTTCAAGATAAACGAGTGTGACAAGTGTGTCTACATTAAGAATACTAATGACAAATCTGTTATAGTATGTATTTATGTAGATGATATGTTAATCATGGGCAGCAACCTACAAGTGATTAACGAGACGAAACTCATGTTTAAAAGAAATTTTGACATGAAGGATCTGGGAGTTGATGACACTATTCTTGACATAAGAATCATAAGAAATCCAGATGGAATTGTATTATCACAATCTCATTACATTGAGAAAGTGATCAAGAAGTTCAATGCACACGACAGTCTTCCAGCAAAGACACCTATGGAACTCGACGTTCACTTGAGTAAAAACAGAGGCGATCCTGTTGCTCAGAAGGACTATGCTAGGATCATTGGATGTTTGATGTACATCTCCAACTGTACAAGACCTGATCTAGCTTGCTCGGTAAATAAATTGAGTCGATATACAAGCAACCCAAGTGAAGAACACTGGAAAGCGCTTGTGAGAGTTTTGAGATACTTAAAGTATACTCTAAATTTTGGACTACATTATGGTAGATTTCCCAGGGTACTTGAAGGTTACTGTGATACAAACTAGATATCCGACACTAAGGACTCTTTGTCTACAAGTGGATATGTGTTTGTAATAGGGGAAGAAGCTGTTTCCTGGAGATCCACTAAACAGACATGTATAGCCCGATCCACCATGGAATCAGAGTTCATCGCTTTGGACAAAGAGGGTGAAGAAGCAGAATGACTTCGTAACTTTTTAGAAGACATTCCATGTTGGGAGAAACCCGTGCCGCCGGTAATACTTCACTGCGACAGTCAAGCTGCTATTGGAAGGGCAAGAAGTGGTTTGTATAACGGTAAGTCTCGACATATTCGTCGGAGACATAACACCGTGAGACTTCTGTTATCGAGTGGGATTCTCTCAGTTGACTACGTAAGGTTGATAGATAATCTAGCGGATCCATTTACTAAGAACTTAGCTCGAGATCAGATGTACAAGTTGCTTGAAGGAATGAGAGTGAAATCCACATCTTAAAGATGATTGTAGTGGAAACCCAACCATGATGAGTGGAGATCCCACAAACTTGGTTCAATGGGAAAACTAAACTGCAAAAGTCTGGGTAAGTAAAACTCTATGACCCTATTCCTTAACGCAAAAGTACAGTTTAAAATCTGTCACGTGGTGAGGTTAAATCTCTGATTTTTAATGATTCTTGTGCAGGTCTTTGACTTGAGCATGACAGAATGCTGATTTGAAGAATCACCTATGTAAGCGAGAAGTGAGGGCCGCTTCTACTGAAACTTATGAATCCAAAGAAGTTGTCCATGGCCAGAAATGGACACAAACGTGAGAACGGAAGAATTCTGAGACCTTAGTGGGTTGGTACTATTGTCTAGTATACACAAAGGGGAATAGTTCAAGAATTATATTCACTAATCCACCGGTATGCTCGATAGTATTAACTAAGGAGGGTTAAAGGCCACAAGCCACCTATCCCTATTCTCTATTGTCTCTTAAGAACTGAGCTGTGTATTTTCATTCATGTATTAAGTTTTGGAGTTTCTCACTCATGTGGGGGATTGTTGTAAATTGGATTAATTCTAATTAATTGGTACAGCGTAAATTCGTGTTAACGAATTGTATAAGCTTAATCTACGTGTCGTGTAGATAATTATACCTTTTTGAATTTCTCAAATTCATTTATTGGTGAGTGAGAAATGGTGTTTGGAAGTTGAATGGGTGCTTTAATGCTTTAATGTTTATCCCACATTGAATAATATTCAATGTGGAAGGGAGTTTAAAAGTGTTTAACTTTTAATGAGTGGACATCAAGTGGGCCAACGGGTATTATGGGCTTTGTGTAAACGAAGCTCACGCGGGCTCTTGGACTTGGGTTCGCCAGTCCGCCTTCGGCGAAACCGAGCGGATCTGAGCCCGAGCCCGGTCCCGGTCCCGGACCTCGGACCTGGGTCCTAGGCTTTGGGCCTGGGACTTGGGTCTTGGGTCTTGGGCAATTGGTCCGATTGTGATGGTTCGTGTGGGGTCCTGGTTTAGCCACGTGCGATTTTGACCCCTGAGCTGTATGTGTACGTTTCAAACATACACACCTGAATTTTTTTTGTAACTCCTGACCGTTCAGGTAAAAAGTCAGACGTTTCCAAACATTTGAATTCAAACATGCAATGTATCTGCACGCTAAACTCGTCCAGATTCATGCTTGATTATGCTGACTGTTTGAACGCCATTAAGGACGTCTTAATTGGCAGCTGTAACCCCAACCCCTGAAACGAACCCCTATAAAAGGGTGAGGCTCCTGCATTCCAAACTTACATTTTCCTTACACGAAAAACACCTGAGACAGCATACATACATCTGCATTTCATTTCATAGCTCAGTTCATCTTCTTTCAGTTCGCCGGAGCCCTGATACTTACGTGCTGTAATATTAGGGACGAAGTCATTTTATCTTTGGGAACGATTTGCCAAAATCGAAGGGCACTATTGGGGCAAATTCGTTTTGCGGAAAGAGTGACCACTCGACTCGACTTTTATTTTACACTTTCTGTTTTTTTTTCAGTTTTTAGTGTTTATTACAAATCCCAGTTAGTGCTTGATTTTTGTAATAGTTCTAAATAATATCATTAAAAATAAATATTTTAACATTATTTTTTTAAAAATCAAACTCCATCCTTCATGGATTGGAAAGATAGAGGAATTGAAAACCGAGTAGTTCGTTCGATTATTAAATGAGCCTAATTTTCAGTTCGAACTCGACTCAATTATCAAACCAAACGAGACAAGCATTTTGTTTGCGAACGTTTGATTTATTAACAGCACTATGCATGTGTAGGTGGTTTTCTGGGAGGAAAAAAAAAAAAAAAGAAAACGGAGTATCTGCAATGAAGGGTATGATTTGTGTGAAACTGTTGGTGATTACAATCCATCTTTATTCCCAGTGGGATATTCATTTGAAGTCCATCGTGTAACTCAATATTTTATATAATTTATTCTATATGCATCAAATCATACAGTTTCTCCATGTCCATTATTATGTGAATTAGTTGGGTTTTAACTATCAATTTAAACTCTTACGACAACAATTTGAAGTAATGCAAGTCCTGAAATGTTATTGTTGTCTCTAAAATTTTACTACTTCGGTTTTTATTTCTAATCCTTGAAGTTGGTTTAATTACTCTATTATTTGCATTTTGTATCTTCAGTTAAATATTGCCCATTATTTAGTAACTCGAGCGAGAAACTAATCAAAATATAAGTCGATGTTTACAACTTAATTCTTTGATGCTATGGCATTGCGAGTAATAAGACGCACTCATATTGTGTATTCTAATTTCCGTCAAATGAGATATGACAATGGGTCGGGTCGGATCGGATACTAGAAGATTTGGATCTCGGGTCGGGTCGGATACTAGAAGATCCGGACCCATCCCGTACACTCCACGGGCCGGTCGGGTAGCCCTGCCACGGATTACAGGTTGTGTCGGATCATCTCGTTTTAATAAATTTTTATTAAATTTAATTTTTTTAATATATAATAATCACATATATTGCTAAAAAAAAATTAAATCTAAGAATAAAAATTAATTAAAATAATAAAAATATATATTATTATTATACATTTATAAGCTTAATTATAAGTTTTTTTTTAATTTGCTTTATTAATATATATTATTCATCAAAAATATAATTATAAATGCATATATATTAAATATAATAATAAATGTAAAGAAAATCTAAATAATCACATAAAAGGTACGAAGATGTTATCTGGACCGTCCCGCCCTGCCACGGGTCATGGGACGGGTCGCCCGAAAAGGTACGAGTTGGGGCGGGTTGTTGTGCATGGGGTGGGTGATGGGTTGGGAGCTTAGCTGACAAGGTGGTTTTGTGTGTAGAGAGGGGTGAGGTGGTAGGGGCTATTGTTTCATGGGAGCAATCCCAAAACTAAATAAAAACATAGCTTTCTATTTAATTAATCAATTTTTTATTTAATTGAGATTATTATATAAGGGTGTTTATTTATTCTTACTAATTTTTTTTTAATTTTAAATCTAATTCAATCGATATTCATATTTTTTTCATATTAATTTCATATTGTCTAACGTCATCACCATAAGTCATCGTCGGTAGCTGTTGTCAGTTGAATTCCTCTAATACTATATCACGAAATTCTATATTATTGAATTTTCATACTAATATTCGTATATAGTTAGAATATTATGAAATATCATACTATATCGTGAATTTCATATCAATTTGTGTACGGTCAAAATTTCATATTACGTCGTGTAATTTCATATTACATCATGATATATCATACTAACTGTCGTAAAAACTTAAAAAAGTGTGTATACAATCAGGACTCAGAATATCATACTACTTCATGTAATTTCATACTATATCGTGAAATATTATATTAATTCGTGTAATTTTATTACTATCAAATCTCACACTACTAATCAAAACTTACAAAATGGAATTTCATACACACTAAAAAAGTATTATTTTACAGGGGGAGAAATCTAGGGAAACATTGCCCTCGAAATTGCCGATGACACATGTTTCCGAGGGTAAATTCCTTTGGTAAAGTTCATTCGATAAATCCTTCAAAAATACGGTGTCAACGTTTATCGCTATTATTATCGAAGGCTTTCTGATGTCACTTATATCGAGTGCATATACCTCTGAGAAAAATCGCGGGGAATAAAAAACCCAAGGATATCCCCTCGGGTTTTTTTGGAGGGGAATTGTTTCCTTCAAATTTTTAATTAAAAAAATCTAAAAAATATTTAAATAACATAATTGCATAAAAATAAACCATATCATATCATATCATTTTAGGCACGTAAGATGATTTTAACTCGGGTTTTACCAGAAAATATTACTGAGCATATACGTATTGACACGTGTCGTGTAATTCGGTCAACAGTATCCAAGATACGAGCGATCAACTTGTTCCATTGGAAACGCAAATTAATAAGCGTCGTATTTTTGTGAAGATACCACTAGGTGAGTTTCGTTCTTTTAGAATTACGAGAAATAGTAGTTGATCGGTAAATAAGTTTTTTCTTTATTTTTATTTATAAAAACTGAGGGGAACAAATTCCCATCGGAAAAACCCTAGAGCATAGGATTCCCCTCGGGTTTTTTCGAGGAGAACTTTTCTCCTCGATCTTTTTAATTAAAAAAACCCAAAAAAATATTTAAAAAATATAATTACATAAAAATTAATCATATCATATCATTTCAGGAACGTAAAATGATTTTAACCTGAGTTTTACAAGAAAAGTATCACCGAGCATGTACGTATTGACACGTGTTTTGTAATTCGATTAACATTATCCATAATACAAGTGATCGACTTGTTCCATTGGAAACGTAAAATAACAAAGCGTCGTTATTTTTGTTAATGTACCACGAGGCGAGTCTCTTTATTTTAGAATCATGAAAAATAGTAATTGATCGGTAAATACATTTTTCTATTTTTTAATTTTTTTATTTAAAAAACCGAGGTGTACAAATTTTTCTCGGATTTTTTCTAGGGGAATTTGTTCCACTCGATCTTTTTTAATTAAAAAATAATCTTAAAAAAATAATTAAAAAATATAATTGTGTAAAGATAAATCATATCGTATCATTTTAGGCATGTAAGATGATTTTAACCCGAATTTTACTAGAAAAATATCACCGAACATGTACGTATTGACACGTGTCATGTAATTCGATCAACATTATCTACGATACGAGCGACCAACTTGTTCCATTGGAAAAGTAAAGTAATGAAGCGTCATTATTTTTGTGAAGGTACCACGAGGTGGGTTTTGTTATTTTAGATTTACGAGAAATAGTAATTGATTGTTATATATATATATATATATATATATATATATTTTCTATTTTTCAAAATCTTTATTTAAAAATACCTAGGGGTACAAATTCCCACGGAAAGTCTCTAGGGGATATGATTCCCCTCGGGTTTTTTAATTAAAATAAATCTGAAAAAAAATATTTGAAAAATATAATCATATTAAAATTAACCATATCATATCATTTATGTCCCGTAAGATGATTTTACTTGGATTTTACTAGAACAATATCACCGAGCATATACGTAGTGACACGTGTCGTGTAATTCGATCAACAATATCCACGATACGAGCGATCAACTTGTTCAATTGAAAACATAAAGTAATGAAGTGTTGTTATTGTTTTAAAGGTACCACGAGATGGGTTTCGTTGTTTTAGGACCATGAGAAATATTAATTGATTGGTAAATATACTTTTTCTATTTTGTTTTTATTTAAAAAAAATCTAGGGGAACAAATTCCCATCGGAAAAACCCTAGGGCATAAGATTCCCCTCGGGTTATTTTCGAGGGGAATTTGTTCCCTTTGGTTTTTTTTAATTGAAATAAATCTGAAAAACAATTTAAAAAATATAATTGCATAAAAATAAATTATTTCGTATCATTTTAGACACGTAAGATGATTTTAACTCGAGTTTTTACAAGAAATATATCACCGAGCATGTACGTATAGACATGTATCGTGTAATTCGATCAATCGTATTCACGGTACGAGCGATCGACTTATTCCATTAAAAACTTAAAGTAATGAAATGTCATTATTTTTATGAAAGTACCATGAGAAGGGCTTCATTGTTTTAGAACCACAAAAAATAGTAATTGATCAGTAAATACGTTTTTTCTATTTTTAATCAAAAAAACCGAGAGGTGCAAATTCTTCTTGGAAAAACCCGAGGGCATAGGATCCCTTTCGGGTTTTTCCAAGGGGGATTTGTTCCCCTCAGTCCGAAACCAAAAATTAGCAGCACGACGCCCCCGCTGCTTCACTCTACGCATTACTTATATATAAAAAATCGCCTTGCCGCCGTTCAGCCATGAGCCCACCACCTCCATCCGGATTCCGTCTAGCCACCGTCGCTCCGCCTCCAGTAGTCACCACCGTCGAGCCCCAAGCCGTATCTCCGCCGCCGCCGAGCTTCCCACTCTGCTGAGTCGCCGCATCCAACCAAGGAACGCCACTGCCAACCGAGCACCGCCATCGCTGCCTATGAAGGTACCAATATGATCTTTTATAAAAAATTATGTTCGAATTATTTTATGAATTACTTTTTTTAATAATTATATAATTAGGATTTATTTTAGGATTATTGTATAGTTATGGTTTAATTTAGCAATTATTGTATAATTAGAGTTTAAATTAGGGGTTTAAGGATTTTGCAATTATGGTTTAATTTAGGATTAATTATGCAATTAGTGTTTGATTATATATAATTTTGTCAAACTAGGACTAATTAGGTCGATAAGCTACTGTATGAGTTACGGTAGGAGCGGGAATGGGATATTGAAAGTGTTCATTAAGGTTCAATTATACAATTATCTTTTAAAGTGTATCTGATGGTGGTTTTTAAATGCCGTAGTTAGACGTCAGTGATTCGTTGGGTACGTGGATGTTGTGTTAAGATATATGTTATGGTTAGACGTCAGTGATTCGTTTGATATTATATACATGTTGCGATTAGTTGATGTTGTTATTCGTTGGGTAGACGTTAGTGATAACGTGGCCGACCGAGAGGTTTCATCCCTCCAAAAATGATTTTTAAAATTATTTTATAAAATGATGGTGGTTTTAAAAAGTTTTAAATTTTGGGTTATGGTGGTTTTGAAATGCCGAGGTGATCGGTACGTGGATGTTGTGTTAAGATATATGTTATGGTTTATTAATATTATACACATGTTGTGATTGATTGATGTATAAGTTGGTGATGACGTGGTTTACAGCGTCGGCCAGGAGGTTTCATCCCTCCAACAATGGATTTTTTTAAATCATTTTGATCCACAATACTCTTTCTTTCTAAACTCTCTCCATAGGGCCCTCTTATCCCTTACTTCTCCGAGCTCAGGTTATGGAAGAAGGAACTGAGAAGAAGGTATCAACAACAACTGGTTTTATTACGGGACAGCTCATGATGTTCATATCGATCTATTATGCGCCTCTGCATCTAGCATTGGGTAGAACTCATACAATAGCTGTCCTAACTCTACCATATCTTTTGTTTCATTTCTTCTGGAACAATCACAAACACTATACCTTAGACTCATTTGGATTTAGTATCAAACATAGAGTTTGATACTAAATCCTGAATTGTCCACTTATTTGGACAGTTTGAAAACGTGATTGTAATATGGCTTATCTTATGTGTGTTTTTTTGTTGATTATAAAATTTTGGTTTCAGTAACTCTGTTTTGTTCTCAGGTGCACTGTAAAATATGTGTACTTAGAGAACTAAGAGAAGATGCTGCCGAAGTCTTTAGTCAACAAAATTCATATACGAAGACGTCGTATTACTAAATATCACATTTTCAAATGGGATAGGGCCCTTACCAATAACTCAATCGTTTTCTAAACACCCTCATGATGCCCATTTTTTAATAAATTAATATCACAATTGTGTAATGATAGGATGAGTTCTGCTCGTAGCTGGATGTACAAACGAATCGTCAACGACTTCTTATCCCTGAGGCCCAAGAGTTCTATGACATGTTGAAAGTTAGAAATTAGCCCTTGTATCCGGGGTGCGAGGAACATACTTAGTTGTCTTTAGTTTCTCATTTCATGATTTTGAAGTAAGAGAATCACACGTCTCATAAATTCTATGATCAATTAAGTGAATTAATCAAAGAGATTAGTGAAAGACAATCTCGTACCTGATAACTTCTACTACAGTAGGAAGTTGCTAAGGGGTATGGGCTTACCGATCGAGAAGATAGATTGTTGCAAGAATAATTGTATGATCTACAGGAGAGATGATTCTGAGCTGACCAACTTCAATTTTCAATGAACCTCGGTTTAAACCCATTTTATGGCAAAACAAAACGCCAGAAGGCTCGCGTTGCGTACAAGAAGACGTACTACTTTTCACTAACTCCTCGTCTGTAGAGGTTGTACGCATCAAAGGCTACCATAAAAGACACGAGGTGGTATGCTGAACACATGGTTGAATATGATGTTATGCGCCACCTATTCGACTTAGAAGCTTGGAAATATTTCAACCAAACTCATCAAGGTTTTGCAGCCGAAACTCGAAAAGTGAGATTGAGTCTTTATATTGATGGTTTTCAGCCATTTGTAAGTTTTGACGCACAATATTCCTCGTGGCTTGTTATAGTTACACCATACAATTTACCTCCGTGGATGTGCATGAAAGAGCAGTTCATGTTCCTCAGTATTCTTGTACCACGACCAAAGAATCCAAAAGACAAACTCGAAGTGTTTTTACAACCTCTAATCGTCGAGTTGAACCAGTACGACCAGTCGAACAGCTTGTCCATATTGTATAGAGCCAAGATCAGAACCTCTAATCTCTTCGAGTATATGAAATATATTTTTGACAGATTGATCCAAATTGTACGAAAAATTTAGTGGGCAAAAATACCTTATATTTGCATTTACTGGTTAATCCCCCAATTAATTATTGTATGATTTAAAATTTGATTAATTATTCAAATATATATAGAACCTATAAAAATTTGATATTAACTATGAAACTGCACATATGCCACCACTTGATTGGTGCAAAATTTGTTTGTCTACAAACGGGTAGTAGAGTTCTTGAAACTGGTGTGGATGTGTATTGTATTGCCAAACTTCTAGTTTGGCTTACGAAGGTCCTGATATGGGATTTTCTTTCGTAGATGATATCCCTAACCCCATGTTGAAATTGATTTTTCACTCATAACTCAGTTAAATACTTTCAGCCATCATCATCATGCTCCAGGATTATCTATTCACCACAAAATCAAGTTTATATATACTACTATACATATACCCGACAGTTATTTATAAAAATAACTCATTGCCTCAGAAAAATCATTGAGCATCGGATGAAAGCTGAGAGTTATCAATCACTCTTTTGGGCTTCCACTCAGATTCCTCCCGAGGTTGTCTCAAGGCAACGAACTGAAGCGCATCACTACGCGACTGGTAAATATGACACGCCCACGGATATGACTCGGGTGCCCACCAAATCTTCTGCTCCTCAAACACAGTCTCTTCACAAAGAGATTCGGCAACACAGTACACAGAGTCTAATCCTGGCTCTGAAAAATCTGGAACGGCAACGCATCCAAGAGACACATACCCCTCAGGCGCACGTGGATGCCAAATCGATACACCACTTTTGTAGTCATCCAAACAATTTCTCCAGACCTGCACAATAACAATTGGATTATCAAGATAATCATCTTTCTGAACCTCAGATGCAATCATCAGTGGCGTAGCTAGATTTTTTTTTTTTTTGGTGGGTCGATGAATGCATATAATATATATATTCAAAAATTATATAAATTCTAAAGAAAAATTGTGAAATTTAGGTGGGGTCTAGTGATCATGACCGCACCACTCAGTTAAATGGAATATGTACAATGCTAGTTACGAATCTAAAATAAAATTTAAAACTTGAAGGGTCATTTTACCAGGTCATAACCCACTGGGAAGACAAACAACTTATCCGAATTACGATATATAGCGGCAACAGTGGGAGGATGGCTGCCACAACGAGCTATATCCCCAATTGAGACATACCTGAAAATGTATTAATTGAGGTATTAGTAATGGCACAAACTAAAGTTAGTGAGCTGAGGGCATTCAATTCTTACCCATCAGGACAAACCGGCCGCCAAATACTACAAACCTCACCACTTTCCAAACCCTAGAAGCAACAACAAAAAAAAAAGTTGACCAAATAAATTGAATGTTTGTTGGGGCATCCAAAAAACAAGTAAGATTTATTATTACATTTACATCCAGCAAAGTTGATATCACTCACCTGCTTTCGGCACAACGTGCACCGGCCTTTTGTTTCTCGCTCACTGCTCCAAATCCTGGAAAAGTTGATACTGCGTTCGACAAATCTCTGTTCATTTGAAACAGAACCTGAATAAGAAATCTTTCTTGAAGTAATAATGGCCCCATGTTGCTGTTTAGGTGATTCCTTTACATCTATTTGACTCCAAGTAAGTGGTACATGTCTTTGGCTTGAGGAAACCTGTAGCATGAGAAAAAAAAAAAAAAGACATAATGTATGTGTTTCATAAACTTTTTACTAAGGTTACTTTCAAAATTAACCCGAGGTTTAGCCTAACTACAAAAAACTCACTTATCATTTAAAATTACAAATATCACCTAATGTGAATACAAACTTGAAGAGGATATTTGTAATTTTAAAAGATACTTGCATATATTGTAATTAGAAACCTCAAGGGTGGTTTTGTAATTATCCCTACACACACGCGCACACATGTATATGATATGATGGTTAATTAAAGACCTGTTTCAAACTGTTTTGGTGTGCCTTCCACATCCTACACACCACTGAGCAGACTCTAACAGCTTGTGGTTCTCTTTCCTCTGGCAGTTTTTCACTATTACACTTTATCACTCGAACAAAGCTCTCACCTCTCTTAAAGCTTTTCAGATGGATGATTAAGTGAGAAGGGATATGATGGCCAGCTTTAGCCAGTTCCAGTGCCATAACTTCTTCCCATGGCACATCCCACGATATTTTGCAGGGCCTTCTATCCATCCTATCAGGAGCTATACACTTCAACACGGGAAAAAAGAAAAAAAGGATGGCATCAACAAAAAAGTGGATACTATAACTGCAAGCAAAAGACAAGATGCATTAAAGAAAAAATGGATAATGTATCCAGGGACTACCTGCAGCAGCATTACTCGCCTATTAGTCACTAAAACAATCCGTTGACAGGGCACCACGAAATGCTCTTCGTAGCAATCTGACCAGGCAAATTTTGAGGGCTCTTTGAATATTTCTGTACATCCGAAATTTCGACTGGCTTCTGCAAGGTAAAGTATCATCTGAAATAGAAAATAACAGCTCAGATTATTCCAACTCCATAATCAAGAAAATCTGTCAGTGCCAAATTCATCATGAGACAGCTTGCGGAGCAAAACATTAACTTTTCCAAATTAATCGTTTTAAAAACAGAGCACTTTTAGGCGAAAACATCCAAAATTACCCTTATTTATTGTTTCTTAACTTGATGGTTTAATATCTTCAAAATGAGTGTTGAAAATAAAAAAACACATTATATATCCCTATATTAAACGATGGCAGATCAGTCACTTTATAAGACATGTTAATTTGTGTGAAATCTTCTAAACGACAATTATTCTGGGATGGAAGTAGTAGTTATCTTTCTATTACGATTTTCTAACATATGGATCTGACACATCCATCAGAATTCAAAAATCATTAGCTATTATGATTCTCTTTGCTGTGAAGATAAGTGTGCAAAAGGTCCAGTTAAACTACCGAGGACAAAGAAATTGCATTATGACGATATGGAGTGCATCAAAATCATTAAATATCTTATGAGCATCATCATGCCTTGGATGTAAGATTTCGTAGACAAAAAAAATTTAAAAACTAATCAGTACATCCAAACATGACAAATTCAACAAAAGTCCATTATACCTGACCAAGTGCTTCTCTCTCAGAGTACTCTCTTAGTACATGGTCAGCATGAAATGCCCTTGGATTTCGTATTCTCTGGAAGTCTCTCTTGTTATTGAGAATCTCTAAGCACCTGGAGCAACTTGCACCAATCCCATCAACAGTCAAAGAGAAAAAATCTAATGCCCCACTCACTGGCTGTACAAAAAATCCCAGGAAAGCTTGTCCCAGCCCATGGGCTAGGCCAAGAAGACCATTTTGCCGAGCACTCTCTACAGGTTTCCTCACAACCCCTGACACTCCAAAAGCAACTCCTTGAGCAAGAGCTTCGGTTCCTTGTACAATTCCATCACCAACACCAGTAATCCTTCTTGACCACACCTGTGTCCATTAGTCAACGTCAGTAAAAATTCAATGTCCTCTGATTGGCAAAAATACTGAAACTAACTAACCTGCTTTGAGCGAAGCTTCAGAAATTGTCCATCAGTTGAGAGCTCGGCAAAACCTCTGCTAAGAGAAGCTAAAGTGGAGCTTGTCATGCCTAGTACATCCACAGAAAAAATTAAATGTAATGGATTATGAATCAGATCTCTCCATATGCGGTTTCCAATGGCGGAAATCACAGAACTCTTTCGCAGAAATCTGTCTCTATGTGTTACTTTCCGAAGATGAACCTGAAATAGAGACACAATACCATTAACATCTTGCATATTCTGAAAAAAAAAAAAGCATTTCTTCATTATGTGTGTGTCATGTTTCATGTCCATTCATGCTGCTTCTGACAGAAATGTTTGAGAAACATAAGTATGCTGTATTCATAATTTTCAGAATATTCAAACAAATGCAGTATAGTATTCCAACTTCTTCACTGATATAAAGATATATATCAATAAAGAACATGATTTCAACACTATCAACATAACTCAGCAACCAAAAATATCTATTAACATTTTAAATTTTAGTTTATGACAGGAATACATGAAGAGAGGAAGGAGCATGGAGCTAGTTTTAGGAAAATATAAGAAACTTAATAACTATCAATTAAAAAAAAAAGAGGAAAGTTGAATCGTGAGGGGAAAAACCAGCAATTAGAATAAGTGAAACTGTGCAAGCCAATCCATCCATAACACTAATAGCAACCTCACACCTGAATTTTAAATGTGTTCCCAACAGCTGATAGAATAGGACTCCATACACCCAAAAGCCCATGCGGTCTTTGGGCTGGGGCTGTCTCCAAAGAGACCTTCAGTCTTACCTCAGAAATGTCAATCAAGCTGAAACGACAAGAATAAGAATTTTTCTAAGAGTTTAGTCATTTGTGTTAAGAAAATGTATGTAAAAACATAATACCGTTCAAAATGCTATTCCAGCAAATCAGGCTTCAAGTTATTTAATATCCATAAACAAAATGATATATGATACCCTTCCTCAGCATCAGAGGATATACGGTACAACACCATATTGTTTTGAAACAATATCACATATACGAGAATCATAAGAAGACTACAGAAACATTGGACCAAACTAATCCTACAAAAAGAAATCGAGAATAATATGGAATCGGTCTGTTTAAAATCTACATCTGATGATAAATATTTGAAGCATTTCCAGGTTAAGTTGACTGTGATTCAGCACAAACTAGAAAATAGAATCACAAAACCAGTGTCTATGGTGTAAGACTGCAAGCACGAGTTATTTGTAGGTTGTCGTATGACTTAGAGATTTCTCAGAAATATGCTTCATTTTCCTCCAAGTTATTATCAACACATGAAAATTTAGGAATTTCTACCAACGGTATAAGATGCAACAGAAAGCAAGACGCCCAAAAGATGAAAGTTTCAAAGAGCTATAGATCTTTATTTTGATTTAAAGATACTTACTCTACACGTATTTCCGGATCGACTTGAGTGACATTGGAATTTTGAGGAACACGATCCAACTGAAGATTGTTGTAGAAATCTACCAAAGCCCAGATGATTGGTTCATGGATACTAAGCCTCCAACTCTTATCAATTACCTGTCAAATAAAAATAAGATTAGCAATACTGTGTGAAATTATAGTTTTTAATTTAACTTCTGCTTAATCCTGAAATTGAGCTATATTTGAGGGCATTACCCGTATATAAACATATGGATAGATCTGGAGACCATCAAGGTTTTCATTGCATATGGTAATAGTCATCTTAAACACTGGATGATGCACATCAGGTGTCTGTTCAGGTGCCAGAAGTACGGGCATTACCGACAGAGGGAGCTGATTGTCTAGCTGCATGTAACCGAGTATAAGCTTGAACCTGGCAAACAAAAACACAAAGCAACACATAACCAATCAAGACCGAATGCACTTTAGTTATTTGTTATATGAATAATAGGCTCTGAAACTTGCGGCTCAAAAATGAAAACATGTGTTTTGAGTATGGACAACACTACTCTACCACGAACAGTAGCTAAAGCACTCCTACATGGAATAAGGTAAGGGGTGACAGATTGCCTAAGGAATCAGGCATGACCTCATTAGCCTACATATTGTGCTGTAAACTGAAGATGAAAAATCGAGCTTGGAAGCAAATTGACGTCTAATGATAATTTCTACAATTTCGCAAGATCACACGATAGACGTTTCGGAAAATCACAACGAAACAATCTTGATTTATTTAGTCTAGTTTAATAGTTTAGACAAAAATCAAATGTGCCTAACTATATAGACAAGAATGCCCTAAACAATGTTGATGAGATAGAACATCACCATGCATGTAAGAGTGACAGGTGTGATTGTTACCACAAATAAGTCGGCAATAGTTATTTTCTAAAATAAACAAGTAGAGATAACAAAATGTAAAATACGGTATCAAGTACCAAAATTTATAATGGCAAGTCCTTCAGAGGATAACACCTTAAGGAGAAAAAATAATTTAACAAAACCGAGTATAACAAGATACGGAAACCTGCTTGTTGTCCCACCATCATAGCCAGTCGAATATGAAATGAACAATTTCTCCACGTACAAGTAGGCAAGCTCTCTTGGTCTATGGTCTATAATAGAAATACCAATTACACCCAACTCTAAAATAAGTTCCATTGGAGATCCTTGCTCTGGCATCTTAGCCTGGATACGATTGTTTCCCCAGTTTCCGTCCAGCATTAGAGGTCCGCTTCCTTCTTTTGGTTTTGGAAGCACTGAATGAAGATTCAGAAACCTAACAACCTTAATATCCCCTATGTTTGCAACATGGAGAAATAAACTAGAGTAGTCATCAATAGAGGAGATCCCTGCTTTATCCAAATCAAATTTGTAAATCCCAGTATTACTACCACCATAGACTTCAGTATCAATAACTGCTTGGCCATATGGATCCTCCCAAGAAAAGTTTGCCGTTGAAAGTGGCTCTACAGGAATCCACGCATCATCACCAAATCCAGTTTGCCGAACTCTTATTGTATTGTTTCTTGTTCTGTTCTCAATCCTGCGCAGAAAGATTCATAGTTGACCAAACAATAGAAAGCACTAAAACCATTTAAGTATCATTAAGAAGTAAATATTTGTTGGGTTTTGGTAATGCCTGAATTGGTCCAACCTATGTTTTTAATATGAAATTGGTACGTACTGAAATCTTTTTCTAATCATCTAAACAACACAGCTGTAGGGCAATTCTGACAATTTCTATGTATAGTAAACTGCTAAAAGTAAATAAACGGGACAAAAACATGAACATATGTTGAGAACTAATAGCAATACCCAAGAAAGGTAGGCCTCGCTGGAGTCGATGGAGGAGCGGTGATAGCTATTAAAGACCTGGGGACCTTTTTCTTCTTATAATTTTGTTATTGTCCTTCTTTTAGGGGATTATTTTCCTTTTCCTTCTTCATTCTTTTCTTTTAATTTATTCATGTTATTTAACTTTTAAAGTATTCAGACATATTTGCCTTTTACGTAAAATGAATGGGGATCTGTGATATTTTAAACTCAATACTCTTTTACCAAAGGATTTTGTTCTTTCTTGAATGTGTATGCTTATTACCCCTATTAAGAAAGCAGTGGCCTAGATAAAGCTATCTGATACAGTCAAAGAATCAGAATTAGGAAATAGAAATCCAAGTCAAAGAAATTAATTAAACATGGGGAAGTAAACAGTCCAGTCAAAGTTCTTGGGGTAGTTGAAAGTCTGGTTACTCTTGGGGTTAATTTTGACTACTTAAGAGTTATAAAATATATTTAATGCAGCGAGTAATATAAATTGAGTCCAGGGTCTTCATTTGTAAGCAGTTTTCAGCAAATAAAATATTAAGTCTTCTCCATAATTATTCTTCCAAGGTTTTCCAGATTTTTCCTTTCAAATATCTTGGCTCCAACGGTGTTTGGAGTAATTTAATCACTCATTTCCAGTTCTGGAAACTAATTTGCGTCACTATCAGAGGAAGAAGATTCAGGAAAAGGTACCTAATAGGACCATTAGCTGATCCAAGGCGAAATACAACAATAAAACGAGAGCCCTCCTCGTAACCTCGAATTTCTGTTCGTAAGAATCTCCGTGTACCATCATGTTTCTTCAAGACCAGACTGAAAGTGTCCTCCTTCACTATTTGAATAGGAAATGACCAATCTGTATCATGCAAACGTACCTACACAAACACCAATCAGTATTATATGCAACAAGTTCCTCTTGATGTAGATAATTACAGGCACAAGTCCAAATAATATTTCATCCGTAAAAATAACATTGGTTGTCCAAAGACAAGCAAAGTATTCATGCATGTTGTGAACCTACAACCTCATAGTTCCAGAATATTATCAAAAACTTGACCAGCCAGCATCTGTACGAACAATATGTATTACAAGCCAATACATTCGACTGTCCATATGAGCTCATCATGTCAAGACAAAATCTGGCACTAACCTGAATTTCATTAGGTCCATCTGCTTTTCGATGTACAAAGGACACTCTTGTATCAGACACCCTCAAAGTCTTAGGCTCGTCTTCACTGCTGAACTTCAATAACAAACTTTGACCAACTCTGTTTGTAAAAGTCATAAATGGCCGAACAGAAATTACCTGATAAAGGGAAGGATAAGTTACATTCGATAATACACAAGGCGTTTTGTTCAGGGATATAATTACCTTAGTTGGGACGGATTGGTAGGGGCAAGGTTTTGATGATACAAATAGTTGCATACAATTTCCCTCATCATTATAAGCAAAAAGATCCAGGGAGCCATCCTAGAAATCAGGAAATCTAGATGAGTATACACCCTAAAATATAGCAAGATGCAAAACACTATCATTTACCATGTCCCCAAGTGGAGAAAGATCTTTGACGGGCCCAAACTGCTCGCCTACAGATTGACCTATAGATGCAGAGAGACCCAGAGATTTGAAATTCAATGCAGATGCAATTGTATAACCTTCACGAATCTCCTCCTCAGTAATTTCCTCAAGGATGACTTCTTTAACTCTTTTGGTTTGAAAAGACAGCGGATTCTTCTTCAATCTTCCTGCACTGACATCAACAAGCTTGAAAGCAAGTGGTGGGCATCTTGCAATTCCAAACCAATATGGCGAATACACTTTAATGATCCTTGGCTGCAGCGAACGTTCATTGTTATGGTTATGCTCAAGAATGATTTGAACAATCCTGCGCACAAAATATTCAAATGTAAGTGCAAAGTAAAAATGCTTTCTTATTCCAGTGAGAAAAAGGTATAATCTATATAAACAACTACAAACCTTCCAGAAACTGAACTTCTTAAACTTATTGTCTTTGATGGTGAATTAGTAGGATGGGACAGAAGAATAGCCTCCTACAACAAAATATTTAAAGATAAGGACCAACAAAATAGTCATAGAAAGGGACTAAAATAAAGATTGTCCAGAAAGAAATATAAGAAAATTCTCAGACTGACGTGTATTGGTAGCCATCCTCTTTGCGGAAGCAACGTAAAGTACAAAGGATTTCTAATGTCAGCATTATACACATTGACACTCTCTCCAGGACTAGATAGCCCTCTATAGCAGGAAAGAAAATGACCACTTGCTTGCATCTCAAGAAGAGAAGTTTCAGCCATAAGAGGGAGATAGTTGGCAATTGATACAGGAGGTTTAACCACGATTGTCCAGTCCTGTATTGGATTAAAACGAATGTCCTTTGCAATTTCAGTTGCTTGGATCCTCAAACAAAACCACACACCACGTAAACTATTTGATGGACTTCCACTATTTCCAGGGCAATGTAAGAGTTTCTCAGACTCCGAGAGAGCTGCAAGACAAATTTCTGGAACTTCTTTCAAACTCTCCACATCCTGGGAATGAGCAGGCATATCCACCACAGAACTCCATGAATATTGATTACCAGATTCCATATTTGAAGGTTTTAAATGCAACATATACAAGGCAGACTGATCTAGGCAAGGTAAAGGAAGAGGTACAGATTCACCAGGTTCTATGGGCCCAACAATTATTTCCGACTTAAAACCCTCACTCGCTCGCTTTCTGTTCCTTATCCACCTCCTCTGCCTTGCATAGTTTACATACTTTAATGAGTTGTAAGATTCTGGCCATTTCAAACTTTCAAAATCTGGCGCATAAACCCATCCACCAACTGTGTTGACAGAGGAATTATCGATCTGCCATTCATCAACCCATTCCCAGCCTGATGGCAAGACAACTCCAGATATACCCTGCAAGTGACGAATATTGTCAATAGTTGATGACTTCTCCATATCCAGACAATATAATCAGTTCTAATAAAACTAAACCAATAACATAGTAGAAGACAAATCCGACCTGCTTTTTACACTGGCACAACATTACTTTCACACTAAAAAGGAGAAGCCATTGCACAATGATCCCACGAGTTAATTGATAAAGCATTTAGAATGCCATACTCGAATTGAAGATCTTAGCACATTTCAAATGAACAATTTTCTTTACTATGGTTCATCCACTAACAAAGAAGTTGATTCAAAAGTGTTATGATTTCTATTTGTTTCACCTACATCTTGCCAATATGAGGGACATTTTTTTGCTTATAGACTTACCTCCTCAAAGTTAGTACATGGCACCCAACCAAGGGTACTGTTGTATTTCTGAGATTCAAATTGCTCATCTGTTGCAAATTCACTCCCATCATATGGGGTCTCTATACTTTCACCAATCCCCGAGTTTGCACCATTTGCAGTCCCGAGTTTTAGACAAAAATCTAAAGTGAAGTCAGTGTTGTTACGAACTGATACCAGAGATCTGATGTTGACATATCTGTTTCCATCATTTACGCTTACTTCACTAGCAACTACATCATTGCCTAATCGCCAACATGCAGCAGGTGAACCGTAGTTTAATCTCACTGTGGTCCATGGACCCTGTACAGTCGGGCTAATTTGAATCGTACCAGGTTGTCTGTATCTATCATGCGACTGTTCAAAGTTTTCAGTTTCAGATATAGGTGGCGAGAACACAGCACATCTGATTCTACCAAATTTCATGTATCTGGCATTATGCTGCATAAGAAATCACAAAGGTGAGGTGTTGCAAGGACTAAGGAGATATGCTGCATCTCAGTTCTATAGTTGAACTGGTCACTCACTTTTGTGTGTGTGTGTGTGTGTGTGAGAGAGAGAGAGAGAGAGAGAGAGAGAGAGTCACCAGAGATTCTCCAGGAGACAACTCTAGCCACATAAAACCATTTGGACAGTTATTGGATTCAGAGTTGCTTTGAGACCCATTCAGCTGTTTCAAAGAAGAAGTATAGTAGCCAACCGGCTCACCTGCAAAGGCAAATCAAAGTCAACCATGCACAGAGCAACTGAGTCAAATATAAATAAGTCTGTGAGAAATATTTTCTTGGAGACTTCATTTTTTACATCTAAGGAAATCTCAACCAGATTCTAAGGCAGACCTAAATTGGAAATAAATAGAACATAGGAACGAGCATCGCAGATCACATACATATATTGAATACTGGTATGAAATCAAACTTTTGTGCTGTCTTTTGGGTTTTGGATGATTCTTTTTTGTTTGGGTAAGCAAATTTGAAAAAAGAATATATAAATGGCGGAGCAGACTGTACAAACACTAAAAGTTAAAAGAATGTCAATACAAGTTAGGAAAGTAGATCAAGGTGTAGGGAAGTGGGTCTATGTGAACATATTATCAATAAGAATTAGGAAATTGAAATAAGTATTCTAAACTTAAAAATGATGCAAAAGGAAAGGCACAAAATATTAATTGCTAGATGTTTTCTGAAAGGCAATGGTAAGCATATATTATAATTATAAATAAACACTAGGAAATAGAATCAGTAAGTATCAGGTCCTTAAGTGTGCTCTCACTACACGAGACTCTAAATATACACATCTTTTGTATATCAGTCCATCGTTTATGTTATGAACAGAGGTCCATAAATATAAATAAATTACCTCTCCCAGTCTCATTTACTGTTATTTCCAGCATGCAGCAGTCCTGTAAACAGAGGAAAAGAAAGTTAGTAAACGAATAATTATCTCAACACGATATTCAGAAAGTAAAACTAGGTACATCAATCGTGCCAAGGTGCTATGCCACAAAGGAGCTGATATGTGATGTGAAGTATAAACACAACCATGGAGCCAGGTGAAATTGACCAAGTATACACAGCAAACTTACTATTCTAAGACTGTACTTGACAATCATGAGAATACAATCAAAATTCATACCTAATTTAATCAAATGAGCTATTTGGGAAAGGGTTGTCAAAGGATAATCATTCTATCACAACCAAGACAGCTAAAATTTGGCATTTGGCTGGCCATATCACCAATAAAGATGGCATTGCCTATTGTTTCATGATCTTGATTTCTTAATTGCATTAATGATTAAAGACACAATGTCAATTAACTAACAAATCCACCAACAACAATATGAAGAGATGAGTCATCTCCAGTATACTTGGTTTGCAGATAGGGGTTTTGGTTTTGACAACTCACATACAATCCCAAAAGAAATCTCAATTCAAAAATTCCTTCAAGGTGTTTCTATATTGAGTTAAAAAGGAGAATAATTTGGACAGGATAAATCTTTCTCACACATCTCTCTTCTTCCCTATCCACCCCACTCCCAACACCACATCCTGGGTGCTCTCCACCAGGCACTTTTCTGCATAGGGGATGGGGGAGGGAGAGGAGAGTGCAGGGTATGACTGAGTAGGTCTAACTCTTCCACGCAACAGCTATTTGAACCAATGGTGTGCACGAGCGGTAAACTCCCAAAACACTTCAAAGTATGCATAAAAGAAGAACTAAAGCAGCTAAACATGACAACTTACAATTATTAAATTGTTAGCACCGCATAAAAACATTCCTCCTAGAGGGGAATGCATATTTCAACTAATGTGACAAATACCAATTAAACCAGATTTCAAGGAAATCTATCTAAGAAAAGGAATTCATAAAAGAAAATGAGTAAATCTATTAGTGTTTACTTCACATATCAGAAAAGCATGTATATGTGCAGACATATATCTAGTGTAGGTCCAAATCAACTAAAGAAAACCTTATCCTATATTTATAACGCAAAAAACTGCTGGTTGGCTTTCAGTTTCGTTCGGCAAAAACCAACAGCATACTATTCAAGCAATTATCCGTACTTTTAAGTGAACAGACATACTTTTCAAAACAATGTAAATTGTTGTTTCAAAATGTACTTTTCACCTTAAAATTATGAATATTTGCTTGAAAAGTATACCGCCGCAATGACCACAACAGACCTATTGTATTTATAAAAGCTTCTATATGCAAGCATAACTTCACTATTTAAGGTCTTTCAAGCACGAACCATTGAATCAACTTTGAAGAAAAATACTTCGTCCCACTTCACAAATTCAACATCTGAAGACTCATCATCTGGCGCAGTTCCACGAGTTCGTGCATATTGTTGGTTTAGATGTGATTGACTAGGGCGACTCTGGTCATCGTAAACACGGATTCCAACACTGTACTGATGGGAGCACAAGCCTTCCAGCTTCAGGAGCTGCACATTCAAACAGAATACACAAATGCAGGACGAGAAACATCAACAGCAAATAGTGTGAACACTGGAACATAATTCATAACGATAACTTCCTGGCAACTAATATCAGTGGGTTACAGAGCCTTACATGAAACCCATATCTAGTGACCACATATCTTGTAATGAAGTTTTTAAGACAGCTTCAATAATAATCAACATATATCAATACTATAGCTATGAGTCAATCACAGAAAGCCATCACATAGAGCCTCCCGATTTTTCTCTGTGACCCAAAATTGATGCCAACTTGCATGATTTCAATAAAGGTTTCCAAGGTATTCAACATAATATGGCCATTGGAAAAGTTCCGTAGAACAAACAAACAAAGTTGTTTGAAAAGTTAGATTTTTTTTATTTTTTTTTTGAAAGAACGCACCTCTGCTTCAGCTACAATGATAGTTAGCATCAGCCTCAGTTTCTTAAGAAGCTTTCCTTTCAAATGAGAATCCAGCATGTTCCTTGGAGCTGGCAGTTTTAGGACCTTTCTATCTCCTGCTGGCATTTTGATTATGTCAGGAAGTCCCTTGACTGCAGAAGCTCGGATAAAAATGTCTTTCCCAAGCTTATTCTGGGGAACAATGTGGTAGCTTCTTTTTTGATGAACAGCAATAATAGATCCACCATAACTAGTTGGAGAATTTGTTTCCTGTTGACAAAATTAAAATTCCAGTTGGTAGAGGTATATTTTCATGATAAATATCTGTGTCACAAGCAGAAAGGTCGTCACTCCACCATGTAATGTATGTACTATCAGCAGAAATAACAAACATGCAGATAAGAGAAAGTTTGTCTGAACCCAGTGTGACAAAGTAAACCTGTGATTCTTGGACATGACTAAGATTGTTCCAGCTTGCATATGCTTGCAAAAGCATATTGGCATTGGACACAGACACATTCAAATTCAGATCTCTAGTAGAAGCAATACGCAGCTCAGAAGCTACACCAGGAGCATTAGGATTATATTGGTACCTATTCACAACAAACAATTGTAAGCACAAAATACATATGCAGCTATACATAAAGGAACATAAAGAGAAGGCATGCGTATTTAAGTGTGCATGCTGACAAGAGTCCACGCACCACATACTTTACTGAAAGCTGTGTTGCTCGGACTCAGATACAGGTGTCCAACACGGGTGCATATCCTGAAGTCTGACTTTTCATTTTTCATAATTTAGGATACGTAGACACGGCTAATAAGGATCCAAATGGGTACGGGGATACTTATTTATAAATAAATAAGTCCAATTTTAGAAATGGTACAAGTATAAATATAGTGTTATTATTGTTTTTTATTTCTCTCTTTATTTTGGTTGGGAAACAAAATTCTGTAATCAGTTGAAAACTTACATATACATACATATATATATATATATATATATATATATATATATATATATATATATATAAAATTCCTTATATATATTGTGAAAATTTATCAAATGAAGAGTCTATTTTTTAATTGGAGAATCGGGTGCATATCCCACATCCACGTCGTACCCAAAGGACACGGGTACGGCATCATTTTTGAAGAGTCCGAGCATCATAGACTGAAAGAGGTACATGGATCAGAAAAGGCAAACACTAGGGAAGAAGGCAACAGTAGATATATAATGATTTCATTATGCTCATTTTGCCATCTGCCTCTTTCAATACAAAGTATCTAAGAAAGACAGAGACGAGAATTTTCACTTCTAACCATTCTTTCATGTTGCATTCAAGGAAAAAACAAATGTGGACGAAAAGTTTGATCAACTACTACGACTATTTAGACACATTAGATATTGGGACCTTCTTGTCCTATTCTTTACCTCATTGATTAGCCAATTGCCAATAAATGCATACAAGTCAATAACTAATAGCAATCTCCAAAAGCTCACAAACATGAGGAACCCACAGGCAAGAAAATAACAAGCATGCAGTAAGCAATCTTCAAAAAACAGATAACTCAAAAGTCAAGAAAAATAACAATATCAGATATTCTGAGTTACAAACCAATATTTATTTATCCTTTATTATCTCTTTCTTTTGTGTTTACCTTTGCTAAAGTTTTGGGTCGAATGTATGAGGTGGGGGAACCACTGTTTTAGAAACCCAGTTAGACCAGTTCAACCGCAAACCAGTGATCGGTTCAATCAGCTTAACCCAAGAAAAACTTTTAGCAATCAAACCAGCCAAACCTTTTTTTGTTTTCTTTTTTTATCTTAAAAATATATTACAGAATAATTAATCTATTATATTAATATTCCATATATTCCATCGCTTCTATATAATCTAATAAGCTTAAACTACTACATGCGGATAAATGAGTAGAGTGTCATCCTGGATCATTATTTTTTTTTTGATCGTTTATCCTGGATCATTATTATTACAACTCATGTAGTGTCCCATATAGAATGTTGAAGAAAAATTTAGAAATGTTCATAAATGGGTGCAAAAAGTTTTCCTAGCAACTTGACTAGCCATTTTGGCAAAGTGAGATAAAGGGAATGTAGTTTCCAGAGAAGTCTGATGTGTCCAAACTCTAGCCCTAGCTAAAATGATATGAGGTAATGTATGAGGTCCCATCAGCACATGAAACCCAACTAGGTGTACAAGAGGTTGCCCTAGACTAGGGAAGAAATCCAACATGCATCAAGTAGCAAGTTGCAGACCACAGGCATGAAGGTGCCGCCACCAAACAGAGCAATAGTAAAATTCAAACACCTAGATTACAATCAGTTAGGAACAACAAAGAAAAGCAAATCATTTGATATGAAGACTGGAACAGAAAAGACTAATCATGCACACTCATGTCATGATATAAAGGCTCTAGTCTGTAGGACTAAAGAATTTGAAAAGTCTGATTCTATACTTGATTCAGTTACCAAGTTGGGAAGGCTGTTAAAATTTCAATACATACCTCAATGATCCATCAACTGACTCAACAAGAGGCTCCCATGAATCATATTTATCATTGTACGACCTCGCAGCTAAAGAAAAGTTCACAGCCGACTTCAAGCAATCAGATCTTCCATTCAAGCCGAATCCGATGCCACTCAAAGATATATTACACAATGGGACAATCTAAATAGGTGAAAACAATAGTTAGAGAAGAAATTTATCCTCTGAAAAGAAGGGGAAAGAAAAACTCACACGTGCAGACATATATGTTGATGTTTATAACATATGGAGTTTTGAAGCAAATATTAATGGACAAAAAAAATATATTTATACACAAGCATGTTTATGCATAGTGGTTATGCATGAATAACATCAACAAACGCAGATACATGTAAGGGGAGATGTTAAGAACGCATGTGTATGGTATATACTATAGTGGACAAAACATTGTGCAGACAAATAAAGTGAACATGCACACACATATACAGATACAAAATATATATACACATAGTTCTCAATCATGAAAAGCTAAAACAAGTACAAATACACATGCAGAGAGACAAGTCAAGAACGCACGCAGAGTCGCCGACATGTAACTGTTGTAGGACAAAAGAATTTGCAGATCAGTAAGGTGAATACTTTTTTATAAAAGTATTCATTCGCATTTCACTGACCGATAAACACTAGAAGAACAATAATAAAAACAAAAATAAAAAGCAATATAGAAACAACAGCCATCCCACGTTAAATCGCAATTGGACGAGTTTTCATTCTCGTTTCACTTGAGAAAATATTTTACCCTAAAATTGTTATTGCCTATTAAAATTTTCAAGTAACACACTATTAGCTCTCTCTCTCACTTTTTCACTCCCCAATCACATCTACACGCGAAAGGATACAACTACACATTTCCCTACAAATTCCACTATTTACTCACATAATTCTAACTACAAATCATTTTCAATCATTATATTATTAAATATCATGACAACTTTAATCATCACATTTTCATCTCATTTCCAATTACACTTTCCAGAATTCAACATTCTGTTTCCAAAATCTTTATCACTATTCTCGGTGGAAAGAAAATATTCAAACTGAAAGTACATCCAATCACGCCCATAATCACTTTAGATGTGTTCCTAGTGGCATGTTGCAAACCCATTTAAACAGGGATCTCTTCAATGAGGTAGCTGTTACCAATACATGGAGCAACGACAAGAAGGGAAATCTAAGAGCGTTTAATATTATATCAATTAGCACAGGTGAAAACTGGACCTCCATTCCAGAACAGATCCCCTTTTCCAGATTGATTTACCTAAAGACTTGGGGTAAGTACCAGAGACACTCAATAAACCAATGTGGGCAGACCCCAAGATGGGGCCAAATTATATTTGATAAAGTAGCATGTAACCTGATGCAAAGATTTCATTTAAATAAAATAGCCTTGGTTGGAAGGTGCTTGCATCAGCTAAGACTTTACTATATTTTGGAACTCATTCATTTTATCACTCAAATGCAAGTAAAAAATATGTGAAATTCAAGATGGGCCACCGAGATCTTCGACTTAGCTCTCAAAGGTAATCCACCCAGCCCTTTCCCAAAGCAAAAAAAAAAAGTTTCATGATAACTCAATAGCCAAATTAGAAATTAAATTACCAAGCCACCATAATCATCAAAAAGTGCCGCAGAGAAGGTTCTTATTTCTGCATCAATCACAGTATCGTCAGAACCACTTGGTATGTCTAGCCCACTGAGCTTCAAAGCAAACCTTTTTGGAGGTTTTTTCAAACCATTCCAGACAATGAAGGTTCCCAATTCATTGCCAATTGTCCATATGCTAAATGACTCTCTTGTAAACTTGAAGTCAGATGTGTCCCATACACTTGAATCCGAAAACTGATCCGCTGAGACCATATCAGTGCGAATGCACCTTAAAGATAGGAAATCAGATTGCTTGGGCGTGCCTTTGCAAGCAATACATCCTAATGTAACAAAGCCTGGTGGAGCCTGGGGCATCCAGAAAGACATGCTATCTGTTTTCCTTTGTTTTTTAATATGTCCAACAAGCTGGAAATCAGAAGGAGCTTTGTACAGATCATAATCTTCTGATTCTTGGAAAACAACGCAAGTGTTTGGAGGTTCATACCTGAAAAAAAAAAGTCAAAAATAAATAGGCAATTGATATTAGCAAGTAAACCAACAGTACGGTAAGCCATTTCTTACCCTTGAACTGCAATATCACCAAAGTACACCATTCCTTCTGGAACCACAGGACGCCAGATAGATAACTTCTTTCTTGATCCAGAACCTTGATTCCACCATATTAACCGAAAGGTAGCAACCGTTTCAAATCTCCGTCTAGAATTTACTGTTGACGACCTTTCTGATTGGATAATGTCGTTGCCAACTGACGTAGACGCTTGGTTTTCCAAGCCTTCTAATTTTTCAGAAGAAATTTCAGGAAACCCAAAGTACAATTGTCTCAATTCATATGCTCTTTGAGTCAGACTCGAAGTGGTAGGATCAGCAGGCAGGAATGTTCCAAAAGCATTATCCACCCGCCAGAACGCCAAGTTAGGGCATCTATAGATCAAACCCCCAAAAAACAAAATCAACTAATTAAACTGAGTGCGGCAACCAAAGAATAAATGGACCACTATAATTGAAATCTTGCAAGAAATTGCAGTTATTTGCCGCTTCAGACAATTGTTAAAGAACAATATATGGATCAGAGGGTAAGATAAGTGGTAAGAGAAGGTTACGAGTGAAAGAACTTAACATATGTTCCAGAAAGAAGATATAAGAACTCAAAATAAATTCCATACCGGAAGCCCGACCCAATACTGATGCAATCTCTTAAGCCACAAGGAGAAACTAAAGAAGCCAAGATACAAAAGACCGAAGAAATTGGAGGTTGTGCCCTGCCTGGAGAAGCCACACAACCCAATGCTACATAGCCTTTTGGGGCTTCTGGCAACCAAATTGAGCACGTTGTGTCTCCATCAGAGCTACCTTTGTCTTCAGTCAACTCACTACTTCCTAAACCTTCAGCCCCAAGGACGTCATTGGAAGAGGAAAGTGGCCATACAAGTGTGAAAGATTTTGGCCTCTTTACTCGTATTAGGCTGGTATTAACAGCAATAACACCTTTTGTTGGCGGCTTGTCACTGTCGAATGAAGAAATAAAAACTTACATGAATTACTTTCTAAATATAAGGATGGGAAAAGGGAGAGCATTAGAAATATACTAACATCGGTGTCAGATAGTCACCAAGCACAGCAAAACCAGTTGGTGCTCGAGGTCTCCAAAATGCATATACATGGTCATTTTCGGGACCTGTCAAATGGAGATAAAATATCTGTCATTGCTCCAAATGCTCAGGTAGACAAATACATAAGTAATGATATATACTGAATTCAAAATAACAAAGTGAATCACGCTAATTATATCAATATTTACTTTTAATAGTCCCAATCCTGTCAAATTCAGAGCATAAAACAGTTGATTTCTTTGATGATGTTCTTAAAAAAGATAAAATATCCTCTTCAACAGCCAAGAATAGCCTCAAGATGCTGAATGAAAAATTCATGAATATGTCTGAAACCACCAACTGTATGCTTGTCTTCCCAGAAGCACTGGAGAATTTTACAGATGCGTCAAATGGCTCCAAAATAGTAATTCCATTGCTCTCCATGGTCAGATCAACAACTTCTGCGCTCATTTCAACAGTATTTCCATTCAAAACAAGCCTGCATAAGCACAAATTATTGTTTCATCAAGACAGTTCTCGTTAGTAGTTAAAAATACTTTATTTTAAATGAATCTGATTCAGTGTTCAGATTTAATTAGACTATTTTTCCTGTCAGTATACTTTAGACTAGTTTCGTAACTTTTAGCTGATATTTCATGAAAACTATGACGAACAAACACATTTCTTATTAAAGATTATATAGTACCAGGGCCTTGCTCTTGATCCATTTGCTCCACATGAAAAAAACATCAATGACTAGTGAAGAAACTTAAATGTTTCTACAAATTCATCTGAGAGCACAAGCCTGTTTCGACACCAAATGGATACTCTTTCTCCCATAATTCCAATTTTGACTGACAGTCAATTAGCTCAACAGAAAGAACTATATTGACTGGGCACAAACAGTGAAATTGGCAATTGATGGAAGAGGAAAATTAGTGCATATGACAGGTGAAGTAAAATGGTGTGGTTCAGATGGTTCCAAGAATCACAGTTCATGATGTCACTAAACTTAAACTATTTGAATTTAAACCCTCCCCCTTGTATGTTGCTCAGAATCGAGAAGGAGTGCCCAATACGGGTGCATATTCAGAAGTCCGACTCTTCATTTTTCAAAAAGTAGGATATGCGCACACAACTAAAAAGGATCCAAAATCAACATACAGGTATGTTGATACTTCTATCGATATATAAACGGGAAAAAATAGACGTAAAAATAACAAATGTTGTCGAAAGAAAAGACCAAAACTAAAAGCCTAGAAAGAGAACAAATCTCGTTGATGTTTTGAAGAGTCCGAGCTCCCACACCCATGTTGGACTCAGATAACACTGGTACTCCTATTTGGAGGAGTCCGAGCAAACAAGCCCATTGCCGCCACTCAAAATTCAAATACTTTACCTCTACAGGTTTACAACCTAAATGCAACGCTTCACGAAAGTCAAATCTACCTCCTCGAAAAGGGTTCTTGGTATCCACTAACCAAATCTTTGAAAATTTGGCTACGAACTTACTTCAGTTCATATATAGATCAAGATTGTGGTTAAATCTGTCCATTTGAATAATAAGCATTAACAAATAAACTGGAGGCAATAGATTCATGTCAAACATCAGATATAGTTCCCAACAAAATCCTGTTTCCCCTTTCAAAATGTAATCTGCAACATCCTTCAAAATTCAACCACTTTCTGTTGACTCACAGAAGAGATACTAAGTTATTTAGGAGTGCAGATGCTTATATATTTAAGAGAATATATTTTACTAATATTCTACAGAATTTCTCATATTTCATATTTTTGTTATGTTAACTTATTCTATTCTTTAACTTTGATAGACTATATCACTCAAAGTTATCTGTTTTCTCTCGACTCTCAACAAAGCGAATAGCCATATATTAGTTTTCAATTCAGAACTCCTGAGTTTACTATGGTATGAGAAATGTGATTAGTGTCGTGCAAAACTGGCACTCTCCTTTCAACAGTTTTGGGAATTATAAGCAAATATATCGAACAGAGGAAGTCTCTCTGAACAAATGCACTTAACTAGAAAGGATTGAAGGGATTTCTTTGGCAGTTTTTCACCATTTTGATGATGGGAGGTGGATAAGACATGCAAGTTCAAAGGGGATCTTCAAAGCGAAGTTCAGAACCAATAGAATAAGTTCATAAAACTGGTAAGAAGTTAACCTGCAGAATGTGTCCATCTGTGCATGCAAAAGTTTGTTAGAAAATATATATTGTCCAGCATTTCTTGATTTATTGTAGAAGGTGAGCTCAGGACCAATAGCCTGTGAGCAACATAATCAGAAAAGATGTAAGCAACAAAGCATCACAGAAATAAGTACCCATTCAAACTTATTCCAACAAATATGAAAAACACAATTTTCCAAAGATTTGTTATCATTATTATCCTAGGTTCAACAAATAAACTGTTCTAGGCTTATAGCAAGACAGTGGACAATGATTTGATATGTAAATATAAGGCATGTATGCCCTTCTACCATGCATAGATACACAAGATAAATAATAAAATCAAATTCCTGGACCTTTGAGAAGCCTATATTTTCCGGAATTAAATAACAGAAATACTACTGCACTTTACTAAGTATTAGTATATCTAGCGCAATGTTGATAACTAGTAACTACCAACGTAATAATTCACAAATAACTTATCTTGGGTGGGGGTTTTAACCAACATGTTAACATCGTCATTTCACTCATGAATGATACCCAAACCAGCATACTTAATAACTAGTACAATCTTCATTTACTCTCTCGAGAAAGGAAATCCTCGCAGGAGTTTTGATTGCTTTTTGTTCCCCTTCGTCCAGTGGTTAGGATATCGTCTTTTCATGTTGAAGAAATGGGTTCGATTTCCGTCAGGGATACACTCATTCCTTGCCCATGGAAGAAGACGAGCAATGAAACTTTCCACCCAGCCACCAGAGAAATGGGGAGAGAGAGAGAGAGAACTCAATGAACACTAAGAGGGCCCAGACAGATGTGAGAGGAGTTTCTTCCTAGAACAATTGGCTTATCTCAGTTCGCGTATTGCTTTTCAAAAGCAGGCACACAAGAAAGGCTTGAAGCAGTCAGACAAGGACAGAACAGAAGAAACTGGTAATACATAACAGGGCGCTCAATAAAAAAGAACAAAAGTGCTTCTTACAATAGTAGTAAAGAAATTAATGATGGCATTTCTTATTTGATCACGGCTCCCATTGCCGATGAAAGTAGAATCCCAGTGGTAAAAAAAAACAAGGGTACGAAAGGATAGCTATTCCCGCCGAGAGCATAACATTCCAGCCAATATATATGTTATGGGCATACATAGAATCACATAGGAGATGGCTCGCCTGTTTAAAATTTAACATACAACATAACTACAAATTTTTACTTATCCTATCGGTACAACCACCATACTAATGTCAAAAAAAATATCCATAATTAATTCTTTTTACAGAAAATGGGATTAGCTTATAATACCATTATTAATGTATTCATCAATTATCCTACTTGTGTGTGTATATATATATATATATACACACACACACACACACGCATAATTGATATTGAATCAATGAAGAGTTCACTGTGAATGATATCATCACATACACAAAGTTTCGGTAATAAATAATTCTGTTAACTTGAAGTTTTAAAATTAACCATGAGGCTTTTTGAGATATATTCTTCAACTTTTCCCTAGATAAAATTATCTTGAAAAATTGTGTTAATCGAGAAAATTAAGTATCATAATAAAGCAGTGTTCATATGTAGCACTACATGCCCTTAGCCATTGTTCTTCTTTCCCTAGTTCCTCCATAAGAATCCTTACTTCATTTCCATAGCATATCATGACAAGATATAATATTCTCTCAAAGTTGCCTCTGTAAACACCTACTCTTTGAATACGAGTTCAATAAAAGACCATAAGGGCCCGATTATTAGCTCAGATCTTGGGGAATAATTCCTAGTAAATTGCCAAATCAAATGCAACTTAATCAAGTGTCGTACCTGCAATTCAAATATTAATTCAGCTGATCTGCTGGGAACAGCATTTAGTGATGCCATAGCAGTAGTATTCCTCCCTGAAGAGTTATCAAAAGGGCTTCCATTATCCTCCTCCAAAAACACATTATCATTTTCATTAGCAGAATAGCTACTGTTGGCTCCCAGTAAAATGCATGAATCAAAATACGATCCACTCTGGACAATAAATTGAAGACAGGAAGTTCAGATGCATAAAACTATTGATTTTAGATATGTAAAATAAAAGGACAACTTCAATAAGATATAGAAAGACCTACCCTGATCGTAACATTTCTAAATTGCAGTTTCTTTCCATTCCCCACATACACTAACGCTTCCCTACTCGGACATGAGAGATTTGATCCCTGTCTATCTTTCAAATACAAAATCCCACCTTTTCCTTCATATATAAATAGGTCAAACCTTTCATCATCAGCAACCAACGGCTTCTGAGGCGAGATAGAGAATTCAGCAGAGGGTTGATAGAAAATTGGCTGGTCAAGTATGAGTGCATCCAGAAAATGTGAAGAGTTGGTATTTTCATCGGATACTAGTTCACCACGAACTGTTGGGACAAAAAACTCAACTATTGCAAGCAAAAAATCTAGTGCAACAAGCAATTGCGGCCTCTGGATGCACAAAGAAAGAAAGGTTGAATTTTCAAGAAATTTGGCATCAAGAATTAAAATTGCTGGAGTATACTTTTTCGCACGGTCCACCAAAGGATTGTTCTCAACATTATGATCCATGTTTTCAGGCACAGATTGCAAAGAATTGTGTTCATTTACATCAGGCTTCCCAATGGCCAACCTAAGCTCCTTTTCAGTACCTTCACGATCATCAACAACAATCAAATCCTTCAGTGTAGCTGAGAGAGAACCTTCCCCCACTGTGTTAGATTTGTACAAAAGCCACACTCCACTCACCTGAAACATACAATTCTATTACTATATTGAAATATAAAATACAAAATGACGCAGTACAAGGCAGATGAACTAGACAAGCATAAGTAATTACAGTAGAGAGAAGGACCAACAAATTGTACATGTTTATATACAGGTAAAACTCAAAACAAAAGAATGTATCTCAAAGACTCATGATGTGTAACATCATTGGCCAACTGCTGTTAGGAAAAACATCATGACAAGATAAACTAAAGCATCTGCCAACTGTGTGGAACCATACCACATCCAGACAGTTCTGGATACAAGCAAAATCAAGGACCAAGTGCTCTAGTTGGTACTGTGTTTAACACAACGCTACCGATCCAAACAACACAGACCACGCCCGAGAATACCTCTGTAGCCTGCTGCTAGTAATTCAATCTCTCTTAATAGCACAATGCACATTACCACACAAGGCCTTGTTATGGCGAGCGATTTTCAGTAGCTTTGGCAAGTGAATATTGGTTTCACCATCGTAAGAAGAATAAACTCCAAATATGAGAAATAAGATTTTATGCATATTCCAGCAACTACTTCAGTTGGAGTAGCAACTATAGCTACTATAAATCAAAGCATGAGAAAAGCAAACAGTTACAGGGGGGTGGACTCAACATGCCCGAAATCTGACAAAAAAATTTAGTTTTGCACTTTTGCCACAGCTAATTAGTCATTCTCCTGATTATAAGATTCATAAACAATCAATTAAAAACTTTTTTTTTTTAAAAAATTGTATGGACATCTTAAAAATTAGTAGCATATATGTTGTCACCATATATATTATGAAACTTTATAAACCACCCTGATAGTTCAGGAACGTGTACTTGATCACATGGCCATAGTACACTTTATTTATGATTATTCAATCGCATAAGACATTAAAATAGGCATTCTCAACTACCTGAAGAGTGGCAAGGGATGCATCCCTTGTGACGCCATAATGAAGACAAAGTTCAACCATATCAATACGGACAGAGACCACAGTTGCAACCAATATTTCCCTTGCCTGAGTTTCAGATTGTGCAGGATCTAATCCTTGGTTACCGGTTTGACTCGACACATCAATGATAGGTGACATTGATTCATTATTTAATGGAGGCACGAAATTTGGTGTCTCCGAAATATTAGCTTGTGCACATTCCATGATTATTTCATACTCTTTGTTGGATAAAGCTGCTTTCAGTTCTTCAATCTGAAATTTAAAGAAAAACGCAAGTTACAAAAGGTTAGAAGAAGATACAGCACATATAAGCAGGTATGCAAATTTTTTAAGAGAAACCCTCATCATAATTTCCATTCAGAGAGCTGGAATACAGCATCTCAAATGCCATCAGCTCGTGTAAAAATTAGATCTTGAGATCTAAAGAGATTATTACTTAAAGAGGATTTGATAGAGACAACCTCATGGTTTATTTAATTTGAAGTTTTACCGTAATAGCAACTTCTACACTCGGAACTTGATGTGATAAGTCACGAAGTGATCTCTGAATGATAAAGGAAACACCCTTTACATCTTGAATTATGCTTTCGCCCAATTCTGATCCATTGCCAACATTTAAATTGATATCTTCAACCTGAAAATAGTATGCAGTTCGGTAAGATGTTTATCCACAAAAAAAGACAAATAAATGCTGTACGATTGACATTTCTTACAACTAGACTTAAAATGTTTTCTTTTCCTTGTTAGACATGCTGGTATAGCTGGGTGAATAATGTTTCTTATCGACAAGCTTGAATAGAGGGAGTTTGTACGATAAGGATGATTTTGTTTTGCAAGCTATGACGATCACATATGCTCAGTATGAGGACGTATGAGCATTATCATAAGTCCGTAACATTGTGCTGTAATATATTGTTGACCATATGCAGAAAATAGATAATTGATTTTCCTGATTTCTAAGAATAGAAAGACCATATAATTAAGTGTCTTGATTCCAAGGGTGTCTGATTTGTACAATTATTGCTAATTTGTTAATCACTTAAACTAGGAAGTTACATTAGGGATGTATAGATTTACAAATCAACCCTACTGAGCCAGTTATGTCCACAACTCAAAAATAATAATTGAATAGTTCTATTTCTCCTTCGTTTTAAAGAATGATAGGGTTCCTGGGATCAAAACTTAAGAACTATCTAAATGGGCTCATCCCAGTAAGTTGGTCGTCAAAGGCAAAAGTCAGACTTGACTGCCACGCCGGTGAGAAAAAGGAACCCAAAAAATCCGAAGAAGAACATGTTAGAAAAGTTTGTGTGGACAAAACACAATTGCAAACAAAAACTAGTGTTTCAAAGTGACAGTGGAAAGGAATACTTAAATCAAAAATTGTGTCGTTCTTTTTTGTAAAAAAGAATTGTTCATCACAACTCTTCTACCGACACCCCTCAAGAACATGAGTAGCAGAACAAAAGAAGAGGCACCTCCAAGAAGTAGCTAGGTCCTTAGGGTTCACCACTAGAGTTCCTTACTTGTGGGGCAACTCGGGAGCAATTCTCAATTCTTACCACTACATATCAGTATGCATCAAGAGTTTTAAGCTTTCAGACGTCATTAGTGGTTTTCGGAAAATCCTATCCATTTCACGCCTGACTTCAGATTTGCCTTTAAAGGTTTTTAAATGTATAACCTTTGAACATATACACAATCATAATAGGGATAAGTTGGATCCACGTGCATTAAATTGCATTAGAATTTTGCAAGATATGAATGATTCTGTTCTGTAAACTATAAGAATGACATATATGGGTTTCTTAACATCATCATCATCATCATATAATAATAATAATAATAATTATTATTATTATTATTATTATTATTATAAATGAAAATATCATATGATCACTTTGAAAGATAAATGAGAAATAAGCTTCTAGAGCTGAAAATGACACTTTTATGTGATATATTGCTTCGCATATATAATACCAAAATCATATAGAATTTCCTGTTGGTTAATGCCTATAATTTTCTGGCTTTTAATATATCCTATGCAAAACATAATAATTATTAGCAACAGTAGAAATATAGATACAAATAATACACCAATTTTCCAAGACAAGATTGCAAGGAAGTTATAATACAGAAAAAACTTCAAAAATCAACTTTCAACTACTGAATAAAAATGAAACAGATCTTTATTGGGGAACTAAACCATTGATCTTACTACATGAACTCACACTAGTAGATAACAAGCTTGAAGGCGGAAAAGTAACTTACACGAATTTCTAAAATATCCACGTGTACTGCCTTGATATCGCTTTTGCTCCCCCCAAACCATCTACACGAGTTCTGAACAGTGATTTGAACCACATCAAGTTTCAAATAACTACAACAAAAGCGAGGATTATTGTTAATCTCATGCCTGTGTTAGCACAAATTATGTAATGCAGGTAATCAGCCAGGCAGTGTAATGTATTCAAGGAAAACTTTAAACTCACTCTAAGCTATTTGTTCTCTGAGGCATTACTATGATTGGCTTTTTAAGTGAAAGATCCAACTTCACTGCAGGTGAACCTTCAATTTCACTTCTTGTAAGCCACTTCGGGGAGTTTGTCACTTGATCTTCTATTTGGATAACATCTTTGTTATTATTAGGAACAAGGCCCATAAAATAACTGATAACCTGAAAATGATTTACACATTTACATCAAATACATCTTTAAAATAAAAATGATCACAAAATGAGAAAAAATGAGCAGTCAAAATCGAGTGACCTCTTGAAGAAAGCGGTTCAAATAAACAACTCGCACTTCTGACAGCTCCCCAAAGAGGCTATAGTCATAACCTTCATAGTCATCATCGTCCGCACTGAACGAGCAAAATACTAACTGCACATTCATCACAAAATTATTGCAAATTTAAATGAATACACAAGAAATACTATCATAAATCTGAAGTCGAGATAAAACTCCACAAAGTGCGGATTCAGGAGTTCCAAAATTTTAATACGCGCGGGCACACACACACACGCACGCATATATGTGTATGTGTGCGTGTGTGTGTGTGTATATATATATACATACATATATGTATGTATGTGCGCGCGCGTGTGTGTTTATGTATGTATGTATATGGCCAAGTTCCTGTAGGAACCGGTGAGAACTAAGCAATATGCCTATAATACGTTATATGTGATGCTATATATCGGCCATTTACAATGCTAATCAAGGAAATATTAAGATCAATAGAATCACATTTAACGCATTATAGCATAGTGCTTAGTTCCCACACCAGGACTTGGCTCCCGTTTGATTCATAACATTATATATATTTATATATATATATATATATATATATATATATATATATATATATATATATATATATATATATAATCAAATAAAAATAAGAAGTAACTTTTATTAACCAAAAGCGTAAAAAAGACTGCTTGCTTGAAGAGAATAGAATAGAAGCCTGGAAAGAGGCATTATCTATGCACCCCTTGTAAGTTAAAGTTTCACCAATATCATCCGGTTCTTAAATGCAGACAGGGTCATCTGGTACCAGGAAATCTCGAACCATGAAATAGATTTGTTGAAAATGGTGAATTATAGAGAGATGCTTTTTGCTGGAGAAAATGTGGACAGTTAGTACTAGCTCAAACTAATAGCACCCACAATGGTGGGTTTTGTTAAGCTTTTTTTTTTTTTTAATTAAAAACTCAGACCAAAAAGCCTTTCACCATTGTTGAGTTGGTAAAAAAGCTCTTTAACAAAAACCAGCTCTTTATTTAAAGAGCTGGGTTTTTTCATTCCTTTTACCAACTAGTGGCCCCCACCTAATAAAAGCAATAATCTTTTACTTTTTATCAAAAAAAATTCCACTTCAATTGAAATAGTGTTGTAGAAAAAAAATAAAAACGCAACCGTATATTTTCATGTGTGTTTTTCTCAAAACGATTTCAAGTTGAAATTTAACAAATTTAATGTAAATTAGCCGATAATTGCAACGGCTATGTACTATTTCCACCACCACCACCACCACCACCACCACCCACACACAAAATTGTAATGAATTTATTAATTATGAAGTTTGACTTAATCATGTTCTATTTAATTTTATATTAATTTTTGTAATAATGAATTGCTTAATTTTTCCTTCTTAAATTTATACAGTTTCAATAATGTATTATTAAATTGTGATTGCTCAATTTAAAAAAAAAATCATATATACATATATATATATATATATATATATATATATATAAAATATATTAAAAAAATATGTATTAAACATATGCATAAAATACATATTTATATACAAAATATTAATAAAAATTAAAAGATAAATATTTTATTAATGAGACCCATAAAATAGTTGTTGAAGTTTTTTAAAATTAATGTGGATAAAGAAGGACCTATAAAAGAGTTGATGGGAGGTTTTTGATAGTGGAAAGAGGTTTGAGGATTTTTACTTTTAACGTGGCATGTGGAAAACATAAAAAAGCTTGAGAAAAGAGCTTTACCATTGTGGATGCTCAAATAATCAAGAGAGAGAGCACAAAGCATAATTAACCTAATGCTCATGACATGGATTTTGACAAATGAATCTACAGAAATAGAAGAATAAAACAGACACCAAACTGAAGATAGATTACAAACAAGAAATCATAAATACCTCCACAAATGAATTACCACCAGGATTCCTCATATCACAGGCCCAAAAATAGATATGACTGCTATGGAGACTGTCATCGCTTATTCTAAGATTCCCAAGGGATGCCTTTATACTAAAAGACGAAGGAAACACCTGTCATATGAAGGCAGTAAATTCAGAACAATCCAAGTATCACATTGCAGATTCTGCCCCAAGAGAAATGGATGGAATTTGCACCTTAATATCAGTAAGAAGATTATCCTGTGCCAACGTAGCAAGTTTAGATTCATTCTCCTTCATCAAGAATATCTCAGCACGAGCCATATTCAACAGTAAACAGAAAACCACTCTCGATTTCCCCTTTCCTAGTAAAGATTTAACAACAGGCTCCTCCATTGGAGCTGAGGACACACCATCATTCACAATTTCCTTAGATGTATCATCTGGCACAATAGCTATTGAAGATGTATCACTAAGAGTTTCACGATTATCCTCCTGAATGTTAATAGCATTTACAAATTCCATAATGGCTAGTATAGCAGGCCTGCGACAGTAAAATGACAAAGTGGAAAGTGTGACTACCACCTGAAATAAAGAAAGCACGCAGATCATGATAGGTGCCAAGAATCTGTGTATAAAGTATTTTATTTATAAGAAACAAAAGGACGAATAAGAATGACGGTACAAAGTACAAACGGGCAAGAGGTCCCAAAAGGAAAGAATGAAAAAAAACTACGCAACACAGCTTCAGTCTCTAACAATATCAGAAACATATAAAGCCTTCAACTTCTAATGATTTGAGAACCCCAAGCGGCCCTAAAATTAATCCTCTGCCACACCTTCTCTAAAGATTCCTCTCTATCTTCAAAAATTCTTTTATTTCTTTATAGCCATAGGGAGAAACACATAGCTTGAACAATCACATGCCCAAATACTTGAACCCTATAACTACAAAGACACAGACATTGCCCAAGAAAAGGTCAGCAGCAACATATGATATGATCCACTGTATATCCCATCTCATTACACTATACCAAAGGCAAGCGGAAAAGGGGCAGTAAAGAAACACATGATCCAAATCTTCCGAATGGTTCCTACAAAAAACACTAGTCTGGGGACTAAAGGACAGATGAGTAACGTTTTTGTAGAGCATCACAGGTGAGAAACTTACCCTTAACCAAAAGAGATCAAATTTAGGTACAGAAGCTTTCCAAGCGGAACTTAAAAAGGAAAAAGAGGGGGGTGACACAAATAATTAGGAAAAAAGACGAAACAAGGATTCACAAGAAAATACACAAGATGATTCCAACTTCCATTTTCAAACATCCTCCACCAGTGTAACACCATCCAAATATTTGAGCAAAGAACAGATATCTTGTAATTCAGAATATTTTGAATTGCTGTAAAAATGGAAATCCCAAATCTGTATAAAGCATTGCCCTCAACAGTGGATAATCATCAAATATAGAAGAATAAATCTGTCAATTGGACAACCAAAATCATCAATTTTCCTACAGCTGTTAAGATGACAAAGTTTTGAAAAAATAAATATGGCGTCATTCAAAGATTTTTAGATTCCCATTTACAAAATCTCGTGAAATTGTAGATTACACACGTGCTTATTATTCCAACCCCCCCCTCTTCTCGCCTATATTCCCTAAGAGAATCACCTCAGATCAGATAACCCCTCCACCCCTATCAAACGGCGTATTTTACAAAAACTTGGAGAATATCAAAATTATGGGTAGGGTGAACATTGATGGTACAAGCCATTAATTTAGAAGTTATACATCGACTATGATTAACCACAGATGAGATTCTACATAATAATCTAAATTTTCAGAAATAACTACTTGTTTCACTTTTTTTTTCTCACCCCTTCGATATATTTGCAAATTTTACACTGATTACTGCTAACGACTTGTACTGAGGCACTTGGTAATTCCAAATCAATCACTGATAGATATTCTCTTGAGACGTTAGGGTAGCAACAAACTACAAAGTCCTGGAGAATTTCTCTCACCTCACGCCCTCTTATCCATCTTCAAATCCACACTATTATCACCAAGTTTAAAATTCCCACATTCATCTAGACTGGTATTTATAGCATCTTATCAAAGCATCAAATTCTAAGTAGCATGAAGAGGCATTTGGTTATCATTAAATTAAGCAGGGCGTGATTATTTATTAATGCATTATGACCAAATCCTGTTAGAAAGATTAGAAACAAGATGCAAACATCGTAACCCAAATTTTCAACATGGCATATCTATCAATAGTCATGTGATATTGTTATGGATGGCATGATTATACTGTAATCTTTATTTATAGAAATAAATTAAACTAAAACTATTCTGTTTTTAGTTTTATTCTAGTTATTTTTAGAATGTGATTTTCTGCCATTTTAGGAATATAAATATGGCAGAATATTTTACTGACTTTATTATATGATTTTGTAATCACTATATAAGAGATAAAGAACGATGAGTAAAAAAGTAGGCAGCAAATTATTTTTTAAGTTCTTATATGAGATCTTGGTCTCTCCCTAACGAGTCCTAAGGTTTAAGCTCCCTTTGACGAGCACGTGTCATCATAGGTCGATCAGGAAAAAGTAATAAAAAGGTTGAATCAGAATTTTCGGTTAATCGCCCACAAACCAGATCCTGGACGCGAGATCATAACAGATATCAATGAAATAAGAGCACAAAAAGAATATGAAGAACCTCACAAGAATTACCAACTTACTTTTGTATCAACACTGGAATAAAGTGGCGAATTCTGGTCGAGAATAACTATCTGAGCTTTAACAAAACTGTCTAATGCATCAGTAACTCCCTTCTGACCATCTTCCAGATGAGTAACATCGAACGGCAGTATACCAGCAACACGCATAAAACTAGGTGCTTTCATGAATGAGTTATCTGATTCTGTGATAATTCGAGAGCTCATGCGATCCATTTCATCACCTGGTGTCATGGGACTACCAACAGAATCATTAAGATTCTCAGACGCCTCGTAAAACTCATCATCTCCTTCACTACTTGTTTGAGTTAGACTATCAGTATTCTCCAATAGGGAAGGCGCGTCTGCATTCCTGATGAAAGATCTTGCTACATAAACCTGAGATGCTCCCTTGCGGCAAACTAAGTCTTCTATCTCCAAGGCTTTAAGGACTGTGCCGATGAAAACATCGTTCGCTCTAATCGAAAGTTCAACCTGCATCAGATTGGTTCAGACAATTCAACAAGAAAGTATAAACACCTGAAAGGAATTTAAGATTTGAGCATGTATCTTACGTGTCCGCCTATTGCTCGGAACTCAAGCAAACGCTTCTCCTCGGTGAGAAGCATCTTCATAGAACTTTGATCATGCTGAAAAAGTATAAGCAGGCCCTCATGTTCAATAGTTTAGCGGGTATATACGCCATATAACAATAGGTCTGAGAAAACTCTTACTAGGCTACAGTAACTGAAACTTATCTTCAACTCATCCAGTACACCAATTAAAAATAACGTCTCTGTCACCGATGAATTTGTTGAATCATGACTGTTAGCTTCAAAGTCTTCCGAATCCGATAAGGTTTCAACTAGACCAGTTACAGGAGCAGTTGCCTGCAAAGACATTCAAATATTAATTCACATAAGAAACAACTTCACATTCAATATGTTCAATTATCTGAGAATATGATGTCACTCAAAATGGTGCAAAATCAAATTCCAATCAAAGACTGACTTTCTTTTTCAAAAGAATACAAAATGGTCTAAGAATAAGAAGATTCAGCATACTGTTCCTTTGACTATCTCAGGATAGTAACAACAATAGTAGAGAAACTTCCAGCAATTTGTCTACAACAATAAGGAAGAACTGGTATGGAAAGAGCCGAAAAATAAGAAAATAAATTGAGATGTGCAACTCTGAGCTACTCAAAAGTCGAAACACTAATGGCATGATTGGTATGTGGAAATGAGCTGGGGATGCAGTGGCATTCCCAAGCCTACTCTAGTCATATGATTGGTATGATTTGGTAATGGATAATTCCATTCCCATGGGAATCCCTATTACCAAAAGTTTGGAATAATCATTCCTTTGCTCCACCATGGTTCTAGCTATATTCCCAACGAGTAAAAGATCAATTTTATGCTAATGTTTGATGAATTATCGTTCTAAACATACCTAAAATGTTGTATAAAACTTGAAACCGAATTCGCCAAATAGGGAATCAACCTCGATATATACACCTAATTTACAATCTCGTAAGTTGCAACAACCACTGAAACTGATGTTTATTCATGACAAGATGCTCGCAACTGACATTTAATCCTCAGCACTGCCATGAAGTCATCCCGATATAGTATACCTCTAACCCATTCTCCAGAAAATCTGGTCAGGATGATTTGGCTGCTGTTCCTATAGCTTTGATGAAAGGAGTTTAACCATTTATACCACATCCAATATCCAACAATGTATCTCAACACTTATCTTCACTTATTGAGTTTTTCTAGTAATCAGTGAACGTGGAGATTCCAAAGAATGTTGCAGAAACGCTGAAGATATCTGAAGGAAACAGTGTGTGAAGAAATAAGGACTCTAGAAAGGACTCGAATGTGGTAGCTGGTAAAACAAATAGATGTAATAACAACCGCCAGATCAGTGGGTTTTCACTGTCACAGACAACACCAATGACTGAAAAGATTCGAGGCTAGGCTAGTAACACATATCTAAATTAGCTATGGTGTTGACTATCATATGACATTTGCCTCATTTTCCAAATTGAATACTACTCGACTTTCTTTGGTCAACTATGTCAAATCTAGAGCTGGCAGCAGTTGCTTGTCAAGAATTCTTTCCTGAAAGAAGATCATGAAGGAAAAGTTTCATCCATATGGACCTCCCTCTTAATTTTGAAGGTGTGGTTCATCATGCATTGGAGCAGTCTATTGGATCTTGGTTTTATAGGTTCACTAGAAACATGTCTGTCAACTAAGCGACAATCAGGCTCAATACGATTATACACTCTTTTTACGTAGATAATACTTTCCTAACAAGTGATCAAGAAGAAGTGAAGAGATTGAAACAAAATCTGGCAGAAGAATTTGAAACCCCAAGCATTTAGCAGCACATTCTGAGAATGGTAGTTTAAAAATTGAACAGGCATTTTATAATGGTCGAAACCTTCAGAGACTCCCATGGGGTGAGGATGTCAAACCTGGCGAAGTTCAAGAAGGTAATACTGTGGGTTGAGGGAGATATGAATGATTGGTAGGGTGATAGACACTGCATTTGTAGTCATTGTTATCAGTCAGTCTATGCATCCACTGTTTGAGGAACACTTGGAAGTCGTTAAATATATTCAAAGATACTCGACTCTAATTAGTCTTCAAGAATAATTCATACAAAACAGTTGCAGCCTACACACATGCAGATTGGCGGGGCATATGTTGTTGGAGTAACAAGAAATATCAGTTCAGAAGTCAAGCCTAATGCAATTGATTTGAGCTTTGGAGAGTGACTAAGGATATCATTAGAGTAAGCGAAACATGACATCACATGCGTATTCCATTTCAGAATTACACAGTATTCATAAATGTAGAAATCCATCTTATTTTCCAGCAACTCCAGTATAGACTACATACCTTAGTGCAAGGTTTTGAAGTGTTTAGTGCCACAAACTTACATAGTAATTGCTAAATCACACAAGTATAGGGATGATGAAAAGCCCATCTCAATGTTTTACATGACAAAAAAGCTATTAGAGTACCGATGCTCTATAAATGGCACCCTGAAGGTAGCTCTGCCATGTTCTCCTTGAAGTTTCGGAGTCGCATCGCAAAATTAGAGCATTTGCATCTTCCACAACCTAGAAAGATACGGCATTCAATTGAAATCCATAAAGAGCCAAAAAAACAAGAAGCTCAATCAAAACAATACTAAAATCAAAGTGATGCCGGCTTATTGCTCGGGGGACTACCTTCAGATAGTTGCTCTCAGCATCACCAACAGCCAATACGTTTTCCACGTTTCCAAAAAGATCAGATGGAAGTTGATATACATGTTTACCTCGTAGGCTGGAATTAGAAAATAACTGGACCATGTTAGCACTATAAATCAACAGATATGTGACATTGATGCAGCTGCAGTGCAAAATCGAAAAATTATGCATACAAAAGCTACATTTACTTGGATAGTAATTTTTATTTTCTGTGAATCGCACAAACCAGATAAAAAATAATTCAAGTGACCGGTCCAAACCTGAAATATTGTTTATAATTTCTTGATTCAGGGTTATCTAATAAATAAAGGAAAGGTCCAACTATACAAAAATATCTCCGCTGCCATACAGCTTCTCTACCTCCAACGCCCTAAAAAACATAAGATGGGAAAGGAAATATCAAAAGATAAGCCATCAAACCACAAAATTATATTCTTCATATTAGTTAACTCACAAACAAAAGAAAACAAACAAGTAACCTTCCGTGCAAGATGATACAGCCAGTCTGCAAAATCAGCTTCATCCCAAGGACAGACAAAATCAGGATGGTCAACATGATCCCCTTGAAAAAGTTTAGCTACTTGCATTAAACGATGATAACGAGATGGAGAAAAATGAAACCCTAGGGAGGGTAACCGCATAGCAAGCCTTGTTAAGGGGAAAGAGGCAACTGGGGATCTAATCTGGAAAAAAACAATGAATAAGTAAAAACTTGACTGGCCGACTTTAAAAGACACCTGAATAGAACTATATCGAATTTAAAACATAGCTGAATAGTTATTACCTGCTGAAGCTTTAGATATACTGCACATCTGTCGATAACTGGTAGGAAACTGATAAAACCACGCTTGGATGAACCATCAGTTCGATTTAGAGAAGCTTGGTTCCAGGAATAGTCACCATCAACCAGGAAAGCCGATACATCTCTCAAAACCAGATCAAATTGCGAGTACATGTTCATCTCTTCAGGTGAAGTATATTCAGCATCATCCTGAACATATTGCTCTCAAAGTAAATATACTGCAACAAAAAAACAATTGGTCTGACCAATATCAAGGCTTTCGAAATTAACCTGAGAACGAATCACTAACTTCCCCAAATCAATCAGAAGCTTAGTAGGGTGGACACTATCAGGATAAAAGTCGGTAGGAATAGTAATTTTGGGAGCCGCAATATCCAAGTCCAAGAAAAACCTGGGCAAAACATTTAGCTGCAGTTAGCCCATATAGACTAGTAGCAAACAATTGCCACGACATTTTCTAGGACCCAAAACAGTAACATCGCAGCAGATGAAATCTGCTTTGAATATTTCCCAGAGTTATTTTAGCAGAAATAAGTGAATAAATGGGTTATGTTTGGGAGATATGGGGAGAATAACAACTATATACACCACTTTACCATCTGAGTTTAACCAAAGGTAGATAAGGTCTCATATACATTGTCTAGCATGCAACACCAACAATCCTCTAACAAATGATGGAGAAAATAAAAGTGCTTCGAAAGAACTGTTCTCTTGCATAAGCTTGATCACAGCAGCAAAGGGACTCGACCATATCCATGCCAAAGCCTCTATGAGTTTACTTGATATAATTTATACAAAACCATATTTTTTAGCCCACCACATATGGGAGGAACTCCATCTCCACGCGTTTTTGGTACTCTTCAGGAGGTCAGGAGAAGGTTTTGATTTCTAACTCAAAATTATTCCCAATCAAAAAGGTGGAATCGTAGTGAATCCTCACATTGACCCTGTTTGGACGTGTCACATAAAGGTGTGATAACTACCAAAATTTCACTTACAGTTCAATTACCTTTCAAATTATACAACCTTTTTCTGTATCAATCCCTCAAAAATGGAGAAGAGGTAGACCAAAACAAAGGTGTTACCGAGAAGACAGAGCAACTTGAATATTTTAGGAAAGCTTAACTAGGGTTAAAAATATTTCTGTGGACATTTGGGAACATAGTTCTTCCACATTCCTCACATTGCTAGTTTGTAAAAAACTTCAAGTCACTCAGGATACCTTTTTATTTTATAGTTTATTATACCTCTACCCATCATCAAAACATTTCCAGTAAAGTCATCATCTTTGTTAATGTGCATCTCTTCTTCAATCTATACATTTGTTCAACTTTTTCCATACAACTTATTAATGACCCAACTGGAGATGCTAGGCAGTATATACTTTTGACATTGATAAAATTAAGTGCATGGCCTCTGGCTTTTGAACCCAGCAATGCCGTCTAACCTAAGGACACAACAGCATACTAACAGAAAAGGCTGCATCATAGTCGATCTTGATTAATTTACAAAGACTTCTAACTTCAAATCAATGAAAAGTACCTGGAACGGTCCTTCAATGCCATGTTCACTTGTTTCGCTGCTGTGCGCTTGACTTCATCAATTGTCATCTGAAAATAGAATACATTAAAACAAAACGCAAGAGACAGATACTATACATAGTTTTACAATAAACAGCTGTAGAATGCTAAGATAAGAGCAAGTAAGAAACAAATTAGTAGAAGTTAAGGACATGTAATTCCTACTGAGAACGTAACATTGAGACTTGAGTATATATATTTAAAGTTCAAGGAAGATAAATGTAACTAAAACAGTAGGAGCTGCAGTTGAAACTTGCAGGCATAACTGGCGAATCTAAGAAAAGGAAAAAAGAGAGAGAGAGAGAGAGAGAGAGAAAAGCAAAAGTGAGTTCAGCAACGTTCGAGGTCAATATTATTTACTGTTATAGAACAATTCTCGGGTGTTCGGTCAGGAAAATACCAATAAGAATCACAGCCAGATAGTGGAACTTGAGTACAAAGAGAAGGTTAAACGCAAGCCATACTTTAGCCACATGAAGTTGGATATTAGTTAGGTTGCAACTGCAAAAGATCTGATCAGTTTTAGAACACAAGCAAAAGTCTTCAAGAGCAGGTTTCAGCCATTGTAATGTCTTTTGAAGTAACAATCCGTGTGTGTAAGGGAGAGAAGTCCTTAAAAAAGTTTTGTTTTTTTTTTAAATTAATTACCACCCATTTTGCTTACTTGATATGAAAATTAGGTAAATGTTGCTAAAAATTATATAAAAAGTTAGCTTTTGAAATTTGTGTTTGAGCTCGACTAACTATTCAATGTCTCTTTCTTTCTTAAAATATAATAGTTTTTTGGCGCATCATATATCACATATTATCCTTTTGTGATCTTCAAATTGACACCCATATTTCATGTATTAAGCCAAAGAATAAACATAATAGATAAAAATATAAGATAAATCTCAAATTTTGATTTGTAATGGGCTTTAAAATAATGCATTTGTGATATTGGACATCAATTTATAAATTCATGCACTTGGCTATTTGTGAATACATATAGTTGTCCTTTAGGCTTAGCCCATTTAATCATAATTATATCGAATATTTAATTTGATTAAACTCAATTAAAAAATACTTAATTTAATTGAGGAAACTATATGTATCCAAATATTATATTTATGGGGACTTCTACAGTACATTCACGGTATGATACTTCTACCCCCACTAACCAATAGATTTGTATAAAAAGATACTAACTCTTAAATATAGGTGATGTGTCAAACAATGATTGGATTATCATACATGGTATATGGTATTGTGAAGACATTGTAGTGATTTCCTATATTTATATATGTATGTAAGAAGAAATTAAACATTTGTTTAATATGATCTGCAAAAAGTAAAAATATCTTCAAAAAAAAAATCTAGACAATCAATAATGTTAGCATAAACTATGTTTAGTTTTCTCATATTTCCTTAAGACTCTACTTAGTTCTCTTTTTTTTGTGTGTTAATTTCTCATTCATTGTTACATGATTAGTATTTGCAAAATCGCTTCCCCAATTAACACAATGAACAACTTTCGACAAGAAATTTAAAATCTATAATAAAGAGAAATGAAAATAGTATACAGCTCTTACAATGAAAAAATCAAAAATAAAAAAATAGCTCAACAAGGATAAGGTACAAACCTGAACTGCAGAAGCAGTTTCCCGAACTAGAGTCTGGCTAACAGTAGCACTACTTTGAAAAAAGTTGATGATTTGATTAATAGAATCCTTCAAATACTGAGCCAAGAGAAAGAATCACTTAAAGTCGTACATTGAGACAACAATTATTAGATAAAAACACCACGATGTCTTACAGTCACATAACAGGGTGAAGCTTTAGCAACCAGACTCCAGTCTACATCCGCATCAAGAGGTTTGTAGCAGAACACAGCAACTAGTGAATTAGAAACAATTTCGCTCTGTACACACGGTTTGTAACAAATAAACACATCAGAAAATAGGGGAAGAGAGAGAAAGAGGGGGGTGGGGAGGAGAGAGAGGCATCATACCGCAGCAAGAAGACCATTTGGGGACAGTAATCTGTATGATCCCAATTTCAGATCGACAATTTTTGATTCTGAATAAAGTTTTATGCAACACTCAAGATTATCACAAGATAAGTCGGCAAGACACTCCTGAGAGTCAGCTAGCTTTGATGCATTATGCTTCATGTGAATGCTCAATGAAAAATATGGCAAGTTCACATTGTCATGGGTCGATAATTGTTCATCATCGCCTTCCTTGTATCCAATAATATCATTTAATCTCGTCCAATCTTCCTCAGTCAAGGTCCCTGGCTCACTTTCATCTTGGATAGTTTGACTGGTCCTGCAACGCAATAACATATGTATAGGAAAATATGCTATGCTCGTGAAAAAGTTGCGAGAGTAGGAACATGAGTACAAGGTAAACTAAAACTCACCATCCAAACGACCACCATGATTTCTTGGCTTTTTGATCTTTTAGGTAATCTGAGCCCACTGATTGCTCCACAAACTTATGAGCCAACATCCTGTTTGAAGGAATTAATGTAGCAACAAAAATATATATAGGTATGAATTAATAAGAAAATCACTTCTGGGGTAAGATCGTCTTAACTAAAGTTAATAGAAGAAAGAAAACATGCTGTCCAACTGTCCCAAAAGGATATTCTAGTCGATAAAGAAATTCCAAGGAAAAGAAACAATAGTAGAGTGGAGCACCAATGTAGAAAGAAATGTGACGCTCTCATGATAAGTGAGGAAGGAAACAAAAGGTCACAATACAATCATTTTGGTGTTTAGAGCTCTTAGGTTAATGTCATCAAGTGGGGGTGGGTGGGTGACATCATGCTATATTGCATAAGGAAAATACACCCTCCCGCAGATTCCACAAAATGGCATTAGCATGCATATAATTAGCACAGACCCATCTAGACCGAGTCAACTTATATACCTCCATTGAATAATAACTTCTATATCAAGTTCCCGATCAAGTTCTTCTATGTCTTCATTGTCATCAACAACGGCACGGTTAAGATCCGATTTGAGCAGCGCAGCATAAAGAGAAATGTATCTCTTGCGTAATTTAGCATATCGCAAGACTTGCTCCCACGGCATTTTTCCACTAGCAATAAAAACAACGTAGAGGGAGATGAATATGAGCCAGGTTCTTAATAACACATATACAGAGAACGTGAAATAAGGAGAATATGACTCATACAACACTGTAGCAATCAGATAATATGACTCCCAGTGACAAGTTCACTTCAGCTTTTAAACCCTATTTATTCATATTTTAAAACACGGGATTCAGATCAATGCTCAAAACTCAGAAGAAAGAAAGAAAGAAAGAAAGAAAGAAAGAAAGAAAGAATGTAAACTAGTTAACTTCCAGTCATCCATTCAAATAGAATTTATTAACACAGCAAGGGGTCAACAATTGGGATCCGCCCTTTTAAAGGTGCTTTGGAAAGACAGCGAAGTCAGAAGAATCACCTCCAAGCCGTGATTCAGTAAAAATCAGTGTGAAAAATAAGCTTCTACAACCCAGATATTGCCAAAATATAGAGCAGATGCGATATCATACAAATATATGTTGATGTTTATATGACGCCCTTTAGCTCCAACATGTGGTAATTCCATCCATCTTATGAGTTCCACTCCGACCTTCTTAGAGGGACTCTGTTCATGTTTTCTCCAAACAGATGATTTGTTCAAGTTGCAATTACTTCTGATTTGGATTCTATGTGAAGGATTCTTGACCTTTTCTTTTAACTTAATATTTAGTTTAGAATCATAGGTCAGATCCATCTTATGAGTTCCACTCCGACCTTCTTAGAGGGACTCTGTTCATGTTTTTTCCAAACAGATGATTTGTTCAAGTTGCAATTACTTCTGATTTGGATTTTATGTGAAGGATTCTTGACCTTTTCTTTTAACTTAATATTTAGTTTAGAATCATAGGTCAGACATAGTTGGTCAATACTCGAACAAGTTCTATCTTTCATTGTCATTGTTGAAAATCTAACATGCTTAATTATATAGAAGCACAAACAAGTATAACCAGACACAGGTTATATATTCGCACATCTGGACAAAATTGCAGTACTTTGAAAAGAAATAACTAGGTAAGAACCTGGCCTTCTTCATTTGATCCGTAACTGCTCTGTATGCATACTTCCACCAAGATCTTGGATCAGTTTTTACAGTAAAACGTGGACGATAGTGAGCATAATTTAGTCTCTGATTGAAGGCTGTGAAATTATCAGCTAATTTCAACAAGTCGCGATACCCAGTCTACAAATTAATACACAAAACCTCAGGAGATCAAAGTGAGAATAACAAGGCAAGGTGAGAGTGGAGAAACTAAATAGGAAAGCCATAACCAACCTTTGACAAGCACAGAGTCACATCATCAAGATTTACTACAGCATTCTGAAGCGGTTGACCTCTTCTTGGGGATGCATCAGGACGATCCTTTGAATACATAGCATTTCCACTTACTGGCTCCAAAACATAAGAGTGCTTCTCCAAATAATCAGTTGCAGGTTTTCCACCTGTCGTGCCAAATTTGAAAATCTAGAACCAGCGGATTAGCTTGGAGCTTTAAATAATACAGCAACAAGTGTTTAACAAAGCAAACTTAAATACCTGTCCCCACTCAGACGGAAGCAAATCCTCCCATGGTTTTTCAATATGCCATGGAATGACATCAGAATCCAGATAGACAGCCATCCGTTCAAGTTCCACAGACTACAAATGCCATGCAAAACAATCATATAAAAATTCAAACAACTAAATAAGAGAAATGAGTGCAGCAGTCATAACATTTTCATCTAGCCATCATCAGCTAAGATAGAGTTGGAATAAACAGGCAACACCACTGCTCCCTCTGACATATGCTTTGACAACCAGCAGAATACTTGATAGTGTGGAACAATAAGGGAAAACCCTGGGCACAACATGATCAGAAAGCCTAATCTTAATTTATGTACCTAATTAATACAAATTAGTATAAATATGTACATCATAGGTGCATCAAAAAAAATACAGCACCACTAGTAATAATTTTAATATTCAACTAGATCTTGCTCCATGTTATGAAGTAATTCCACTATTTTGAGGTGCTGGGCTTTTAATAGCTTGAGTTTTGCCTATTCAAAACTTCTTAGTTGAAGCAATTTTTGTATACTGAAACACATGCATTTTGCAACTTGCGCATTAAACTGTCTCGGGACTTGATGTTTTGAGTATTCAACAGGTGATGTAGAACTAACAAATATGCAACTGAAAACCGGAGGCACTGAATGCATTGAACTTACCTGTGAAGGGTAAGATAATTTTAATATTCAACTAGATCTTGCTCCATGTTATGAAGTAATTCCACTATTTTGAGGTGCTGGGCTTTTAATAGCTTGAGTTTTGCCTATTCAAAACTTCTTAGTTGAAGCAATTTTTGTATACTGAAACACATGCATTTTGCAACTTGCGCATTAAACTGTCTCGGGACTTGATGTTTTGAGTATTCAACAGGTGATGTAGAACTAACAAATATGCAACTGAAAACCGGAGGCACTGAATGCATTGAACTTACCTGTGAAGGGTAAG
>BMAC01000441.1:0-87121 GCA_014905375.1 Phtheirospermum japonicum | reverse complement strand
CCCTGTACCAACAATATTAACTCACATAATTTACATGTTGGCCACCTATGATAAACCAAATAAGTAAAATATAAAACCAAATAGAAGCCCTTGCTTTTATTTAAGAGGCGCATAATTTACTAATACAAAACTTATAATGGGCTTTCACATTGAACCCATGCCTAATAGAGAAAGAGACATTTCAATCTTAGATAATCACCAAATAATTTGGGGAAACTCATGTCAACACTACACACACACAAAACTAAAAAAAAAAAAAAACAGTTATCCAGGACTCTAATGACATTCATGATGTGATGGAGTGTATGATGGACTCCTGAAAATAAGCAAAATCATTACAACACTCTAAAGTATGAACAGAATTAACTTACACTTGTAACACCGAACTATAATAGTCACTTAATGAAACAAATGCATGATTATCAATTTCCAATAAGTCCTCAATTCGACACTTGTAACACCGAACTGTAATAATCACTAAAGTAAACAAATGGCTGTTATCAATTTGCAATAGAGTCCGCATTTTGATGCGAATTCAATTCATACACTCGTGAGTGTGCAAAACAAACGAGAGAGCAGAAGGTGGTCAGAGAACTGGTTCACCTTCCTACGTGGAGTATAGAAAACTCAGTAAAACAGCAATCAAGTAAAAATAGCCAAAGACCAGACGAGTAAGAGAGAAAATGAGAAGCGGAAAATTGATGACCTTGCCAGACACTGATCTTAAGGGCTTCTTTGTTGAGCCCTCTAACATAGTTCCCCAGATATCTCTGTAACAGATACGCAACCTGATCCTCCAACATCTTTCCCAATTTCTCAAATTCTCTCCGTTCCAAAATCAATCAAGTCCGTGTAAGATATTCATACATCATCCTGTTTGTTTGTGTGTATTTATGTTAGTGACACAGAAGGAAGGCGGTGCAGGAAGCAAAAAGAATCGTGAAGTTCATTTTCGCGATGAAGACTTTCTCATTTATTTATTGGGAGATTAGTCACCGTCCACGTTCTGATTGCTCTAACAACATCTTTAATGCCAATGTCCATTTACAAAGTGTATTTGAGAGAGAGATACATAGATAATAATTATTTTAATATTAAATAAATAGTAGGTTGTGTTTAAAAAAATAAGAAGGAATTATAGAAAGATGAGAGAGATGGACACAAATAAAGAATAATAATAAAATAATAGTGGAAAAAGTGTAGAAGATAGTGTATTTGTGGACTTGGAATGGGACACGATGTAGAAAATTTTAAAGAAAAGTGGGATAAAATTGAAAAAAGTAATTTTAAAAATGTAAAAATTAAAAAAAATATGGGACCCACTATTTTGTTTGTGTCTTTATCTTACTAAAAATACACTTTGTAAATGGACATTGGCATTAAATTTAGTGAATAATTAATGCGGTTAAAAGTCACGATGCGATTGTCTATGCCTGTATTTTGGGGAATTTGAAGGATATAAAATAAAAACGTAATAATTGAAATTAATTTAACATTAAATAAAAAAATATTTATTAAAAATGATTGATTGAATTATGTGAGTAATTCAATAAGAAAATTTATAGAAAATGACGCGATACTAATCTAGTTTAACGATTCATTATATGAAAAATAAGGTCAGATAAAATTTGAGAGTGCATTAAAAATATAAGTGTTTAAATATTCTTTTTAAAAAATTAAAATTAAATGATATGCAAATCCAAATCTCCCTTATATTAAATATATTTTTCTCATCATTCATCCATCAAATATTAAATAAGCAAAAGTTTGTGTTGACACGGAGGCGAGTGGGGAACCCTCTGAGATCCTCCTGACAGGAGGAAGACTAACCGGAGGCAGTTTTTGTATTTGATTCACGAATAAGAAACTAAACAAAATGCTAAGCTATAACATGATCAATTTTTAGGTTTTGAGATATAAACATCTAAGACAGGAATTAAAATTGAAATATTTGAAATGATTAATAAAATGAGGTTCTAGGGTTCTAAACTCGTCTTCATAATCAATTGACAATTTATCGAATACTTAATCTACAAATTGAGGTTTTAATCTTGACACTCAATTAAATACTCGATAATTATCATTCGATGGTTCTAAACTCATTTAGACCCAGACCTATAAATCTTAATCTAAACTCATCAATAAATACAATAACATTATTAAGAGTAAGCATAAACAAAATTAAACCAATAAGAAAATCCATAATAAGCTAGTATATCTTTATTGCTCAATTTCATAATTAGGGTTCTTAATTGCATTTTCCATGCTCTCAGTTTAATTTCTTGCAATTTCACTTGATGATAGGATAGATTCAGTTAGTATAGGACCTAGATGAGTTTGGAACCATCAATTAGGAATTTAATGAGTACTTAATCAAGGATTGAGATTGACAACCCCGATTTCAAGTTTAAGTGCTCGATGAATTGTTAATTGATCATGCTAGATGAATTGCCAATTGAAGTAGATGAGTCTAGTGCCCTAGACCTTTGATTTTTATTAATTTTCAAAACTTTTCTTATTTTAATTATCTTTTGAGTACTTTCCTTTCAAGCTCTCTCTTTTAAATTCTTGTTGTATTTTTTAAAAACAACCTTTCACACTTGGTGATTAGAGTGTTTAGTTTTAACTTCATCATCATTCTTTTAAAAGCCTCCGCTCCGATTTTAATTCGTCGAAATACACAACTTGGGAAGAACTCGTCACACTGCAATTGATCCCGTCTTATTGTGGGGGAGATTCGTAACTCACTTTCTAAACTCATTTTGTAAAGTGTAGTGTGCGATTTTACCGATCATGTTCATGGGGTGAAAACTATTTAGATTTTTTTAAATGGGTTAAGTTGGGTCGGGTAGGAATGGGTCAGGTTACAGAATTGAATCGGGCCAGGGGCAAACTAGTCGATCGGGTGGTGCACCATGACCGAGAGGCATGCATCGTGACTCCGCATCATTGGTGCATTTTAACCCCTTTCGACACTACATCGATGGCTAAGGATGCGCAAGGGTGCACGTTGATGGTCAAGGATTCGCAAGGGTGCGCATCGATTCATTATAGACTAAATGTATTGATCGGGCATTGATTGATAATGGTGCCTACACTGACACAGGCACGGGCCAGGGCTACCGATGCTCGGGCAAATCGATAGGTACCAATGTGATTAGTGCGCCTATGCACCAAGAGCTACATTTTTGCCTTTTTCTTACTATTTTGCGCCATTTTGTTGAGCAAATATCCCGATTCTTCCATGCCATTTAAAACAAAGGCCCTCCAATCATGACACCAAAACTTTCTACAAATCAAGCAAAAATAAATTAAAAATAACAAAGAAAATGAGTGAAAATACTAAACATAAAAATAGAAGTAAAATGAAGGGAATTATGATATATGTATACATCATAAGAATAGATAAATTAGCAAAACACTCATAAGATCATTTGGATTCCATTAGTAACAAGGATTCGGAATATAACAGCAAGAGACACACTTGGAATATAGTTCATGGTTTCCCGCCAAAGTTGCATTAATGTTGAATATGAAGTAAAGTTTTGATCGATTGAGCTAACCATCGAGTAAATGAGAACTGAAAAGCAAAATCGCCAAAAAAGAACACAAATCTGCCTTTATCATATTCATGAAAAGCAAGTCGTCTAAATATTTTTCCAGACCAACTCAAACTCATTCAAGACAACTGCTTCCTTTTAATCTTCTATGTAACACCCCAAAATTATGAGACTACCTAGGAAAGCTCAATAGATTTGATTGGTAAACTCATACCAATAAGGTGCATCTTCTTTTCTGGAAGCCCTCTCATCGAAACTCCAAAGTTAAGCGTGCTTGGCCTGGAGTAGAGGTGGGATGGGTGACCCCCTGGGAAGTCTCTCAGGGTGCGCGTGAGTGAGGACAAAGCGCGCTAGAAAAGACTCGTGTCGGTACAGTGGGGCTAACCGTCAGGTCTGGAGGGCGATCCTGGGGCGTTACAAATGGTATCAGAGCCAGGTTGCCAGCCGGAAAACCGGGAACTAAGTTCTATGCGGGATAAGGTTTCAACGCGTATGGAAAGCCCGTGAGGGAGAAGGCCCCAGTAGAGGGAGCCCAAGATTAGGATAGCCCACGGTTACAATCTTGACCCGTAGGAGCCACCTCTAGAATCCCAACGCCTGGCAACGGATGAGATAGTTCAAGCGCGATGAGGACCTCGCGAGTTTAAGGGGTGTAGATTGTAACACCCTAAAATTATGAGGAAAGCTCAATAGATTTGATTGGTAAACTCATACCAACAAGGTGCATCTTCTTTTCTGAAAACCCTCTCATCGAAACTCCAAAGTTAAGCGTGTTTGGCCTGGAGTAGAGGTGGGATGGGTGACCCCCTGGGAATTCTCTCAGGGTACGCGTGAGTGAGGACAAAGTGCACTAGAAAAGACTCGTGTCGGTACAGTGGGGCTAACCGTCAGGTCTGGAGGGCGATCCTGGGGCGTTACATATGGTAGCAGTTTGCCATGGTTCTTGGGACGGCAGTGATCCGGTGGTCAGCTTGCTTGTTCAGCCATTCTGCTGTAGGAGGATGGTGGTTTGGTGATGGATAAATGGTTGGTGGTTCGTGCCGGCGTTTGATTAGGAATCGGCAGCCTATCCGGTTACAATGGCTGCCGGAAATTGGGATTAAAATGCTTTGTTGTTTCTTTCAAAAATCTGAGAAAACAAGATTGGTTTTCCTAGTTGCGGCCGTATACAAATTGTGAAGCGATTAAAAAGAGGTTTTGATTACTAGCTTAGGGTTAAGAGTTTGTAACTGATTATGAGTCTTTGTGAACGTAGGAGTGTTTTGCCGTAAAAAGAAGGAAAATCCGAAAGAATTCTAGATTGTTTGGGCTTGCTTTGGACTTGAGAATTTTAATGTAAAAAGATATGGCCCAAATAACTTAAATATAAACTTTTTCTTTTATATAAATAAATGCATGGAATTTTACTAATTGAGCTTAAAAATTAATATATATACGTAATAAAAATTTGGGATGTCAGCATAAGAATGACAATATATTAAGGCAGCACTAGGAAACTTGCTCTTACCTTAAACCAAACGATTACTCAAATGGTTAGGAATATAAAATCTTCACTGAAAATGTCCAATGCAGCGCACAAGCTAAAAGTTCACACAAAGTATAATACAATAGCTTATTGTTCACTTCCCTACCATTTTTTCGTTTTTTCTTTACAACACTTTCCCACCCATTTCTTCATCAAGTCTTTTAAACTGTCCACACCTCCAATTAGCTTGACCATTTGAGGAGGGAGAGCTTTGCTCATGTTTTGTGCATTTATGCTCATTGATAAGGCACTCATTTGTCCCTTCTTTGGAATCTTTCCCTTCTTTGAAATCTTGACACTTTTCATACTATCGATGAGGGCCTTGGCTAACATTTTGTAATATTTCATCATTTCCACTACTTCCCTCAAAGGTCGACCCGATCCTCTTGCTATCCGCATCATCCGAGATTCATTTATCAGTTTCGGGTCGGAGCTATCCAACTCTAAAAGAAAGACCAAAATTTAAATTCAGTTAAAAATGCTTGTTTAGCAAAACATAAAACCTTATCACCTCACTTATCTTTATTTCCTTTCTCCTCTCCATTAAAAAAAATAAATTTGTAAAATTTGAAGGTCTATGGATTTAAAAATAAATCTCAGATTTACGATGTTGTTATCAATGTTAAACAACACTGACTATCAACATCGACCAGAGTAAAATAAAATTATGCAGCGGAAAATAAGATTTAAGAACACGATAAAACAAATTCAGTTCACAAGTAAAACTACTTGTGAACTTGGGTGTACAAACCCGAAAACTATATTACTTTCTTGTTCATGTTCAATACAAAAATATAAAGTAATATATGAAAACTAAAATATCAATAAACTTGATACTAAATACTTGTCGCCGGAATGAAAAGATCTTCTCCGTTGGTCACGCAACTTCGAAAAACTTGTTAATCTCGAACAATGGCTCCAAGTAGCTATCTTGTTCTTTCTCTTGCTCGTGCGTCACTCGTTCTTTGCGTCGTGCGTCTCTTCTTAAAAAATCTGTGCATAAAAAAGTGCTTACAAGGTTTAAGATTCTCTTGTCTTAAATAGACAATCCTAGAATCCTAAACTTGGTAAACAAGACAAAACAAATCCTAAACACAATCTAGGAAGCTAATAAAGTCTTATACATAAACTAGGAAATACAAAATACTCCTAAATCTAGTTTCCTAACTTATTTTGTGCCCAATAAAGGAAAATAACAAAATAAGAATTATTGCCAATAATTAATTTCTCAACAATCTCCCTCTTTTACATTTCTGGACAAAACACTACGACGCAAAAACAAACTTAAAATAAAAACTACTAACTCCCCCTAAGTTGGGAAACTCCCCCTAAACAAAACACCCAATGTTGTTAACAAATTATCCTAACATTACAAACCAACATTGTTCACAAAAAAAACAAAAAAAAACTTAAACAATCAAAACAGATCAAGAATAAACTTGATGACGTCGGACCCTCACCACTTTCCTTCCTCTTAATCGTCTGCATTTTCCTCATCTTCCTTAAAGCCTTATTGTGTGATCGAATACGCTTCCGTCTCTTTTCATGGGCAAGACTCGCCAAGGCTTCGGCAGCAACAGTAGCATCTCCACCAACATCATCGGCAGTATCCTCTCCACCAACATTCGCGTCGCCAACATTCTCTCCCCCTTTTTGACCAGAAAGCGAAAGGGCCTCCAATAGAGAGCGACGAAGTGCCTTCATTTTATCGACGAAGGATTAATCATTAGAAATGAAGAAATCAAAACGAATGACATTACCGAATGCCACACACGGCGCCCAGCCCGGCTCAACTTGCGAGTTCGAACGGATTTTTCTTCGACCCAAATAAGATCCCGCCAATGATAATTACTTCTGCTAATTTTAGGTGTTAATCATTTCATTTTCGATCACGGGATTAAGGATGAAGGATGATTGCACAAGTACTTTTGGAGAAACTCGACTATTTTTCAGGGGCGTTTTCTTCACCCTTTCCTCTTTTGATTTGTTTTTTCTTATATTTATGACAATCAGAAGATTGTCGAGTTTTTAGAGGGGGGATGGTTGAGTATGATTTATATTTGAGAATTATGCAAAAATTTAAAATTTTTACGTGATTGATTGCTCTTTATGCGCTGAATTGTGTTTGTATGGCTTGCCTGTCGAAGTTAACTAAGTTTGAATTGATGTTCATATCTTTTGAGCGTGTATAAGTGCATAAGTTTTTTAAAATTATTATTTATATATTGTAAAATGATACTTGGACGCAATTGAATTCGCAAAACCTTAAAAACAGCGTCAATTCAAAACTTCTTCATGCAAAAAGCCAGTGAGTAGCTTGAGTGATTATCATCTTTGCATGTACTTGAATGGGTTTTGATTTGAGATCACTTTGAAACCGCTGTGTGTAGTTGACTTTGAAAATGAGGTTAAGGCACAGAAAAAACCCTATTTCCGGCCATATCCATATATTTTAGCCACTAAAAATTTCGAATGAGCCAATCATAGCCAAATTATCCATGCCTATAGCCTTGAGTGATTTTATTGAGTCGACCCCTACTAACCCATTAAAAGCGTGGGGTAGGAGTTCATTATTTTTATTGGTTATTAGTGTTTTGGGATTTTTATTAGGAATTTTTGAATTATTGTAATTAAGGTCCACCATCCTTTATAAAAAAAAAATAGAAGAAGAAGAAGAAGAAGAAGGAACCCCATAAAAAAAAGAATAAAAGGGGATATAAAAAAAAGAGAAAGAATAAGAAGGATGGTGAATCGTGTTAAGTCATTGCCTATGCGCTAATAAAGGCTTGTGTTTTATTGTTTATGTTATTATGAAGCCTAATATTTAAAGGCATGAGTTGTGTAGAAGCATATAATAAGCTTTAATTGTGTTTAAGTGGTTTGAGCTTCAAGTCGGTTTAGAGTTACGAGTTGAGAAATAGCCTATGTTTAAAGGCTACGTTATGAGAGTTAAGTGAGGTTTTTATTTTTGAACGAGGTGAAGCAAAATGCTTCGTGATTAGATTAGGTTGGGTGAGTTATTTAACCACACGACTTATATATTCCATACCCGTCCAAAGAGCCTTACATTACAACCTGAAAAGACCTTTTCTGATTCTTTATTGATAACACACTTAATTTGCGATTGAAAAGAGATTTATTTTCGGTTCTTGTTCATTGTGCTTGTATTTGTATGATTTGAGTGTGAACACGTCCCCATAAAAAATGCTTGAGTGCTTTGAGCGAACACCCCTATATATTTCCCTTTGAGAGGATGCATGAATTTGATTTTGGAGTGACAAAGTAATAAGGGTGGAGTGTTTAAARTTGCGTGACATGTATCTATATTTTCAAAATTATCTATGTAGCACGACACGACTCTTTGCTTGAGCTTATTTTCATTCTTGTTATTCTTTGAAATTATCGTTTRTTCGAGGACGAACAAACCAATTAAGCRTGRGGTATTTGATTAGCACAAATTTKTCTTGATTTTARTTAKTATTTTAGCTCRTTTTTATTGTTGATTTCGGTGAAAGTTGGATAGATTGAGCATATTTTCGTAATTTCTTATCTCCAACTTATTTTATCATATTTTAATTAGTTTTATATTTATTTTAGGTATTTTGAGGTATTTATATTTTTACGTAGTCAAGGATGGGCCTACAAGTGGAGTTTCGGCAAAAATGAGCCTTTATTTGAAGTATTTAAGCAGACACTGGGTACCAGTAATTAGGTGCTAAATTGGTGAATTAAATATTGAAGGATGATCCATAGGAGTTGCACGAAGAAACGAGACACAAAACAAGTGAATTGGTGAAGAAATGACAGTTTTGGGCCTTCTAGAGGGGATGTCTCTAGGCCCAACCAGTATAGAAAGCTGGGCTGGCAGCACCTCCTGATTCTGGGCCTTCTAGAAGGGTCGTTTCTGGGCTCAACCGGTATGAAAAGTGCTGAAGGAAACCCTAATTTTGACCCCTTTTCCAAGCCACCTACACCTATAAATACCCTCCACCCCTCACATTCGAAAATACACATTATTCCTAGGGTTTCTAATGCCTTTTGGGGGTTAACAACCCCAAGAGTGCCATTTTATTTTCTTGGTTTCTCTCAATAATTCTTAGTTTTAAATTCTTAGAGTTTAGATAATTTAGATTCAATATTTCGTCGTGGAACGCTGCAACTTTCTTCGTTTAATTAGTAAGTACTTATTTCTTTCGCTTTTAATTTAGTTCACGTGCTTTCAATTAGTTTAATTGAGTCTCTTAGAATAATTATTATTTTCATGACGAATTGTGATTATGATTGTGTTGGGATTGTGATGTTGAGATTGATGATTATAGGTAGATAGATCTAATGGGTCTAGAGTCTAAATTCGTTGTGAACCATCAATTGGGGTTTCCCAAGAGGTCGTGGAGACGAATCAAGCTCTAGAACCCTAGTTTTCTTAAAATCGTTAAAAGTCTTTTAATTAATTAATTCATAGTTAAATTTWTCTTAGATCTTAGATAATTAATTCTTAGTTTAAATAATCTCTAGACTTAATTAATTAGTTCATAATATAGATAATTTAGATTTTATTAATTTTACTTCTTAAGACTCTCAAACAAATCCCCCCTGTTCGCGTGTTAGATTATTTAATTTTATTATTTTCTTATTCGTTAAATCAAACACAAAATGAACTTCCGAATCTAGTCTTCCTTTGAGATCGAGATCGACACGAGTCAACTTACCCACCTACAAGTGATCCCGTTCTCTTGCGGGCGAACTTTTTAAAATTGACAATTTTAAATAAAAATAGGTGTGGAAAAGTTCGAATCACTTCCCTAGCGACCTTCTTTTTCTTCTTATCCTTCTTGCTGGCAGCAAGAATGTCACGCAGGGGAATATCAAAAGATGAGTCAGGAGAGTACTCAAATAGTTCAGAATCAAACGGAGGCGGAGCATCATGAACAGGAGATGGAGGGGAAACATCGACAGTCGGCTTGGAAGAGCTAGTGACTTCGCCGGTGATAAAATCCAACACTGTGTAGGGGGCAGATGAATATTCAGTTTTCGTGGAGCCAGGGGAAACCTTGATGGACACCGGGGGATTTTTCTTCTCATCCAAGGGCATAGTTTGTTTCCGACGAGTAAACCTTTTCGCAGGCAGACTAGGGGCTGAAGCAACCGGCGGTGCAGACCCTTCAACCGGAGCGGCAGGAACATAATCTTCATCCTCGGGATTCGACATCACCACAACATCCTCAGAAAGATTTATGTGCTCAAGAGGCACATGTCATCTCGGCCTTGCTTTTTAGAACAGCAGGCAGCACAACTCTGGGCGGTATGTTGCGCAATCTTCGGGACCTTTTCAACAGAGGGTTCCCCACTCGCCCAAACGTTTCAGCAACAAACTCCAAATTAGAGGGATTATCGACATCAATCTCGTTTCCAGGATGTCCAGGGAACACTTGCACCTCAGGCATGGTGTCAATCGGCATCGGAACTGGAACAGCAGCGCAGGAATTATGCACTCACGAGGATGGTGGCGATGTTGATACCGGTGGTGGGTTTGAAGGGGAACCACCACCGATCTCTTCTCGGATGTCCAGCCCACCAACTCTTGGACAGGGCGCTGGAACCTGTTCGCCGGAGCGACGAACCTCTGCCGACAGTTCTGGAATAGAAGACGGCGACGACGAGTTCCACATTCTGCAAAAACTCAGAAATACAAAAGCAACAAAAAATAGAGAAATTCGGAGAGACGTAAGAGAGCTGGAGAGAGTGAATTGCATAGGGGTAATTGATAGGGTGATCAAACGGTAAAATCAGAATCGGTATTTATACTTTCAAAAAATGACCATTGAGGGAGAGAGAAAATAGGAAACAATCCCTAATTTTACCAGGAAGCGGATTTTTTACCCCTATTCTGATATTATTCCATTTAAAAGCACAATCCCCTCTTAATGAAGGCTACGTGAACAAGCCCACTACACCATTATCTCCCTTTTTTTAAAAAACAAATTGTACAACGCTTAAAATAAAATCGGCCGAAATACAAAGCTGAATTTACGAACCATCAGCCCAGTAGCATCAATCTTGTGCAATGTTAATATTCACTCACCAAATTTATCTCGTCATTACCTGTCCAGCCATCCAATTTTAACTCCACTGAAACACTTAGTTAGCTCGATTCAAAACAAAATTAAGAGAATTCAAGATAGACAAAAACACAAGCAACAAAAGCACAGCAAGATGGCATCTTCACAAAGTATGAATGTCCTATGGATGCCTAAAATCCATGACCTAAAAGATTATACAAAAATATATTAAGATATCAGTGACTCGATTAAGATATCCAATGTTGCTTTTTATTACTGACAACATTATTAACCAACATTGTCTTAGGTGAAGTCAATGGAAACTTACCCCTTAACCCAAGTTAATGACTATGTCAAGATCTCTCAAGAAGGTGAGTTTTAAAGATTGGATCAATTTATATCCAGATTTTCTTCATCCTTGAAGGGATTTGAATCTTTTAATCTTCAGCAATTGCTGTTAAACACCTCTTGTTTTTGGACCTGGGAGAAAACCAGTTTTTGCGGAAAAGTCCCACAATCACCTAATTAAAGAGGTTGGTCCTTTTTGTCATCACTTTTATTGCAACATAGGACCTTATTGCACTTCCAATCAAACTCGATGCATTAGGATCAAGTATGAAAAGAAAGATAAAAATGCATGCAAAAATATACAGATGTTGTGACTGATGTTGATAAGAGGTGTCATAACATCACAAACTAACATTGGTTAGACAATGCACATACCGAGATCTCTTTTCAAACGAGAGAAGGTCTCGTAATCTAATGCCTTCGTGAAGATGTCAGCAAGCTGATTATCTGTTCCAATATGCTCAAGGCTAACAATCTTCCTCTCAACTAAGTCTCGAATGAAGTGGTACCTTATGTCAATGTGTTTTATTCGAGAATGCTGGACTGGATTTTTGGAGATGTCAATGGCACTGGAATTGTCACACAACACAGTCAAGATACTACTGTGCAGACCGTAGTCTTCTATCATTTGGTTCATCCATAGTAATTGTGTGCACGCACTTCCAGCTGCAATGTACTCGGCTTTAGCTGTAGAAAGAGAAATACAATTTTGCTTCTTGCTGTACCAAGAGATTGTTACCCAAGAAAAAACATTCTCCTGTAGTACTCTTTCTATCTACCACATCCCCAGCCCAGTCCAAATCAGTGTACCCTACAAGTTCAGTACCAGTGTCTTTTGTGTACCACACACCTAGTTCAGTTGTACCAGCAACGTACCTAATAATTCTTTTGACGGCTTTTAAGTGTGACTCTTTTGGATTAGATTGATATCTTGCACATAAACACACACTATACATAATATCTGGTCTACTTGTTGTCAAGTACAACAAACTTCCTATCATACTTCTATACATGGTGTTATCAACACCCTTTCCAACATCGTCTCTCGACAGCTTCACAGTTTTGCCTAGTGGCGTTTTCTTGTGAGTTTCACTTTCTAAACCAAACTTTATGACTAAGTTCTTTGCATATTTAGTCTGGGAAAAGAAAATACCATCATCAAGCTGTTTAATTTGTAAATCGAGGAAGTAAGACAGGTTACCTTCCATGCTCATTTCAAATGTATCGGACATTCGAGTAACAAACTCCTTGACCATCTGCTCGTTAGTGGATCCAAAAATAATATCATTTACATAAATTTGGACGATTAAGATGTGCTTATTGGATTAAGAAGGAACAAAGTTTTATCAACTTCCCCTCGTCTAAAGTTCAAATAAAGCAAATATTGAGTTAGCCTTTCATACCAAGCTCTAGGAGCTTGTTTTAAACCATAAAGAGCATTTTTCAGTTTTAAAACAAAATTTGGTTTTTGAGGATCTACAAATCCTTTAGGCTGCTCAATGATTCGAGCTTTTGTGTGTGCCTACTTTATAAATAATTGTCAGAAATTTAATAGCTCGCCCGCAAAATAACGGGATCGCGTGTAGGTTTGGCAAGCTTAACTCGAGTCGTCTCTCAAGGACTGATGTTCGGAATTTTAATGTTTGTTTAATCACAATATAAACACGAGAACTTGTATAAATTTGGTTTTTGAAATTATTAACTATGAATCGAAAAGCAATATTAATTAACTTTAACTAATTATCTAAATTAATTAAACTAAACTAATTGACCAACTAGCATGAATTGAACTATTACTACGAATATCAAGCATATGAAGTCTCAAGAACGAAATTAATTCTAAAATTCCCAAGCAATTGCATAGCATGAATTAAATATCAATTAATTAACTAAAATTACCTAGCATGGATCAAACTACTACGAACTAAATTAAGCCATATGATTTCTCAAGAATAAGATCAATATCAAAATCCTCAAGCAATCGCATAACGTAAACCGATTATCAACTATTTATCCAAACTAAGCAATAATTAAACTAACATGAACAAATCTCATCACCAAGCATGAACAATAAGAAAACGCAGCAACTATATTAATAATAAAACTGAAAATCTCAAGGTCCAAGCTCAGCGATTCAACGTTCAACGATTCTAATTATCAAACGAAAAGCAATAAATACTTAAAAACATGAATTAACTAACAATTAATCTAAGAAAAATAACTAGAGTTTAGAAAACTTATTATTGACTAAAAAGTGCTGAAAGATTGCTGTAGATACGGACTACGAACGGTTGATCTTGGTCGATAAATTCGGAGCTTGAATGAACGTCTTCGTTTCGGTGCCTTGGATCTTGAATCTTCGACGTAGATCTTGAAAATATATTGGAGGGTGTTGGAAATAGGTTTCTTAACCCTAGATAGGTGTTTTGGGTCGTGGATATGTGTTTAAACCGAAATATGAAGGGTTTATATAGTTATTTCATGACTTGGCGCACAAGAAACCCTAAAATTCACGTTTTGGGCCGTCGCGTCGATCGACGTCGGTTCTGGCGTCGACTGACGCGAAACTGGTCGACGCTACAGAGGTCGTGGCAGGCGCGTCGATCGACGCTACAGAGACTGTGGCAGGCGCGTCGATCGACGTCAGTTCTCGCGTCAACCGACGCGAACTGATCGACGCTAAAGAGACCGTGGCAGGTGCGTCGATCAACATCAGTTCTCGCGTCGACCGACGCGAATTCGACGCTACAGACACCGTGGCAGCTGCGTCGATCAACATCAGTTCTGGCGTCGACCGACGCGAAGTCGACGCTACAGAGGGTTGTGGTCGGCCATGGCTTTCTAGAACGGTTACAGGTAGAAATCCGTTATAGAAAGTATGACAGCTTTAAATTCTTCAAATCGCGGCCCGTTTTCGCTAAAACTCCAATCGTACGCCCATCCTCGACTATCTTCAGGCAAAAACACTTCAAAATACCTATAATAAATATAAATTTAAATAATTTTAATTAAAAAAATGATAAAATAAGTTGGAGATAAGAAAATACGAAAATATGCTCAATCTATCCAACTTATACCAAAAACAATAAGAAAAATAAACTAAAATACTAATAAAAACCAAGATAAATCCGTGCTAATCACTCAACATACACTTACTCACTTAAGACTCCATTTAAAAAAAGCACTCTTAATGTCCATTTGATGCAATGAGATCTTCATATGACAAGCAACAAAAAGCAAAAGTCTTACCGACTTAATGCGTGCAACAGGGGCAAATGTCTCATCAAAATCAATTCATTCAATTTGTGTATACCTTTGCGTAACTAGTCGAGCTTTGTTCCTCACAATGTTGCTAGCCTCATCGGTCTTGTTCTTAACGATCCACTTTGTTCCGGTCACATGATAATTTTCTGGTCTAAGAACTAAATCCCAAATATCATTTTTGGCGAATTGGTCCAGCTCTTCTTGCATCGCCCTTATCCAGAACTCATCCTTGAGTGCATCCTCCACTCGCTTGGACTCTGTTTTAGAAAGGTACAAAGATTCATGAATCTTAGAAAAATTTGTAGACAGACACATGTACCTAACCATTTCCTTGAAATTTATCTGTTTGCGTCTTGTACTTTTTTCATCTAAATCACCGATAATTTGGCCCACGGGGTGGTTTTTCTGAATCGTGGATGGGATATCCCTCTGATGCAGATCTATGGGATCAGCTGGATCTTCGTCTTCTAAATCAGAATCAGACTCTGCGGCGGCTTGGCTTGATGTTGGTTCAGATGATGTTGGTATCCCAGTATCAACATTGTTACCAACATCATCTAACTCTCTGAGTTCAGCAACTGCATCTCTGTTTTCAATACCTGCACTTTCATCTGAAGGAGGAGTGACATTTTCTTGAGGAATTTGATCATAAACCAGATCATTATCCTCAGTGGGTTTGACTCCACTCGTTAGATCATCGAACTTGACATTAACTGACTCAAACATACTTCGAGTTCTAAAGTTAAACAACCTATATGCATGACTATTTTGGGAATAACACATGAAAAATGCATTTGTCACTTTTCGAGTTCAGTTTAGCTAGATGATTTCTATCATTGAGTACATAGCAATACATCCAAACACATGGAAATAGCTCAAGTTCGGTTTCTTACCAACAACAATTCATAAGGAGTTGCATATGATCCTGGTTTAATATATGTGACATGCGGTATTCATGGCTTCAGCCCAAAAATGTTTTGCAATGCCATTATAAATGATCATAGTTCTAGTTATCTCAGCAATAGTCCTATTCTTATGTTCAGCTATGCCATTTTGTTGAGGGGTAATAGGAGAGGAAAATTCATGACTTATACCCTTCGAAGTGCAGTATTTAGAAAAAGATGCATTTTCAAACTCTTTTCCGTGATCAGTTCTAATCCTACCAATGTTCACATTAAACCTTACACACAGTTTCTTTGCAAGTTTTTTGAAAGCCTCAAAAGTTTCGGATTTTTCTTTTAGTAATTCTACCCAAGTGAACCTAGAAAAATCATCGACAATAACTAAACAATACCTCTTACCACCAAGGCTCTCGACCTCAAGTGGACCCATAAGATCCATATGAAGGAGTTCAAAGCAAGAGGATGTAGTGAGACTTTGCTGGACTGGATGTGGAACCCTTACCTGTTTTCCTTTCTGGCATGCCTCGCACACAGGAGTGATCTTGGTGTTGAGCTTAGGCAGCCCACTCACATCTTCTTCTTTGGCCATCCTGTCCATTATCTTGTAATTCACGTGTCCAAACTTTTGATGCCATAACTCAGCATCACTTAACTGGGATAATTTGCAAAAAGTTTCACTTTGAATTTGGTAGCAATTATCAGAAGTCCTTTTACCAGTGAGAATACACGATTCATTCTCCTCATAGACTTCACACTTTTCACGGTTGAGTTTGACACTAAAGCCTCCGTCGCACAGTTGACTTATGCTGATCAAATTAGCAGTAAGTCCTCAGCAGCACATTTTCCAAAGTAACAATGCCGGGAACATGGAGAGTTCCTTGACCAATAATTTGGCAATTTGCACCTCCTCCATACTTCACTTTTCCACCTCAAAATCTAATAATGTTGGAAAGTAGCTCTTCTGACCCAGTCATATGCTTTGAACATCCATTATCAAAGTACCAAGCTCCAGGGACATGAGATTTCAGGGAAGTATGGATCATATTGCACTTGATGTTATTTTTCTTGACCCACACTTGTTTGAATTTGGTGTTGGTATTGATGTTGGTATGATGGAAACCAACATGGGATTTATCAGCTACACGTGTTCTCTGAAAATGTCTTTTCTCGCCTATGATCTTCCAGCAAAAGGGCCTGATGTGCCCTGATTCACCACAATGATGGCACACGAACTGTCTCCTTCGCTTTTTATGGCGTTTGAAAGATTTCCGTTCTTGACTTGAAACTTGCGTCGGATGATTAGGTTTAAAACCAATTCCATGCTTCGAGGTTTCTGGGAATCTTATCTCTAAGATTTCATCAAATTTTGCCCTTCCTTTGTTCAGATTTGTTATGGTTTCTTGGACTTTTATCAACTCGATTTTCAACTTTTCTAACTCAACATCCTTCTTGGTAAGCGAAGTTTCCAAACGAACAATTGTTTCAAGTTGATCATCCTTCTCTTTATTTAATTTTTCAGCTTCCTTTACGAGCTCCTTGACCTTGAGTACCTGTTTTCCCCAGCTGACAAACAGTTGTTGGTGCTCAACATTTAGCAGCTCGTACTCCTTGTGGTAATCAGTAGTTTCATCATTCAAGAACACGATGTTGGTTTCAAGGATACCAACATGGACGTCGTCGTCCCACACAACATGGGTAAATAGGGATGGAACAGGGTCAGTTGACTCGAAATCATTGACATCATCAATGAAGTCTGTAGCAACCATGCTCTTCTTTCTAAGAGTATTAGGACATTCATTCTTGTAGTGTTCCCAACCTTTACATTCATGACATTGCACCTCACTAAGTGGTCTCGAGCAGTTGGATGCGTTTGGAACTGACGATGTGGACTGAGATCTGGGAAGAGCACGTCCAGTGAATTTCGGGGTGGACACTTTTGGCCTGGTCTTCGAATTTGAGCCTCCAAGACTGTTCTTCTTTTTCAAGAAAGTATTAAAAAATTGGGTAACAAAAGACAATTCGTCTTCCTCGAGCGTAGGATTCCATCTTTTTCAGAATTCCGTTGAAATCAAACTCCTCATCATCTTCATCGCTGTCTGGATTAGCGTCGGAAGAAAATGCAACATTCTTCTCTTTTGAGTTGGAACCAAGGTGTTCCATCTCATACTGCTTAAGGTTTCCAACTAAGGTGTTGAACTCTATATTATCAACATCTTTAGATTCTTCTATGACAACCACCTTCATTTTGTATTTCTTTGTAATAGATCTCAGCAGTTTTCCTACAAGACGAGAGTTTGTTATTGCCTCACCAAGTTCTCTGCACTCGGCTGTGACATCTGACAGTCTCATGGCATAATCCATGATCGACTCCTTCTCATTCATTCTCATCGCTTCGAAAGTGGACATCAACATCCTCAGCCTTGATTTCTTCACGCTCACAGTTCCTTCACACACACTTTGGAGTGCGTCCCATGCATCCTTTGCTGACTCGCAACTCTTGATGACGCGGTAGTAACTTGCATCCACATAACAGCACAAGGTGTTGATGCATTTAGAATTCCAGTTTGCAGCAGCTGCTTCCTCAGGAGTCCAATCTTCTTCCTTTTTGGGAAAGGTATCGCCTTCACCATCAGTAAAACGTGGCTTTTCCCATCCAAGAAGGACGATTTTCCATACTCGTTCGTCGATACTTTTTAAGTGCCAACGCATCCTTTGTTTTCAGAGAGAATAATTCTCCCCGTTGAGGATCGGTGGCCTTGGGTTGCCTTGAGCATCCATAGCACCTAAAAATAAGGATCAGTACTTAAAAGGTTAAGTAACCCGCTCTATATGCCAATTGTAAAATTTGAAGGTCTATGGATTTAAAAATAAATCTCGAATTTACGATGTTGTTATCAATGTTAAACAACACTGACTATCAACATCGACCAGAGTAAAATAAAATTATGCAGCGAAAAATAAAATTTAAGAACACGATAAAACAAATTCAGTTCACAAGTAAAAATACTTGTGCACTTGGGTGTACAAACCCGAAAACTATATTACTTTCTTGTTCACGTTCAATACAAAAATATAAAGTAATATATGAAAACTAAAATATCAATAAACTTGATACTAAATACTTGTCGCCGAAATGGCAAGATCTTCTCCATTGGTCACGCAACTTCGAAGAACTTGTTAATCTCGAACAATGGCTCCAAGTAGCTATCTTGTTCTTTCTCTTGTTCGTGCGTCACTCGTTCTTTGCGTCGTGCGTCTCTTCTTAAAAAATCTGTGCGTAAAAAAGTGCTTACAAGGTTTAGGATTCTCTTATCTTAAAAAGACAATCCTAGAATCCTAAACTTGGTAAACAAGACAAAACAAATCCTAAACACAATCTAGAAAACTAATAAAGTCTTATACATAAACTAGGAAACACAAAATACTCCTAAATCTAGTTTCCTAACTTACTTTGTGCCCAAGAAAGGCAAATAACAAAATAGGAATTATTGCCAAGAATTAATTTCTCAACAAAATTTAATCCTGGACTTAACATGATCTGGATCAGAGACTTCTCTTATTTTTATTTCCGTTCTCACTTGAAGAATATATATATATATATATATATATATATATATATATATATATATATATATATATATAACACTTAATCCTTGACTTAAAATTATCTCGACTTAACATGATCTCGATCAGATGACTTCTCTTATTTTTATTTTCACTCTCTCTTTAATGTATATAACATTTAATCCTGGACCGGACTAGATTTAACATTATTCGGATAGACTTTTAATTTTGATCCAAAAATTAATAGAGCACAGAGAAAACACACCTTCATTATTCATCGAATCCATCATTGTCATGTACTTTTTAAGCTTTGTCGGGCTTATTTTTTCCCAGCCTCTCGGCATTGATACTGCAAGCATGGTAAATGCCTACACAGAAACAAGCAAGTTAGCGATCACAGTAGAGAAAAAAAAATTATTCAAATAAATAAATAAATTTTATAACAGCTCAAGAACCATGTGCACTAGCCACTAAGCCATCTGCAAATGATGGATCAGGGATAAACTTTGTCACGAAGTTATTCAGGGGATGCTCCACTGAAGACAAATACACAGAAACATTATCATCGCCACATAACTACAAATCATCCCGTTGGATAGATTAAAAATAATAATAATAAAATAAAAAGAAGAAGGAAAAGAAAAGGCAAATGGATAAAAGGATCTACAAGTCCACTGGAAGTTTAGGGTGCTTCTACGAGTTATAAGGTAGGAGATAATTCTATCCAATTTTCTCAAAATAATTCAGAGGAGTAACAAAGGCAAGTGACTGACCTGTCCAAACTGCTGTAACTGCTCGTACAACATTCTCAGTGTAAAATTTCCTTGTGATAGCTGTTGGAAATGCTCAACCTGCTGGTCCCTAGGAACAACTTCCTGAACTTTGTCCATGAATCCATACAAATCTCCCATACCTAACAAAGATGGGGGCATTATACATTTTTAGCAAAACTTAAAATAATAATAATAATTCTTATTATTATAATTATAATTATTATTATTATTATTATTGTTATTATTATTATGCAGTTAACAATATTATGAAAAGGACGCAAACCTAAAAGACGGCTCACAAATGGGTTGACATCAAACACTTCAAACTCATCCATATGCTCACCGGTACCAATAAATATGACAGGACTTTTTGTTGCAGCAACTCTGCAGATGAAGCAGAAGACATGATTATGTCTTCGGCACAGGGCATGTATAAGGAAAGAAACATGGACTTCAAAAACTATGATTTAACAATGCTTCCAAAAGGAGATAATCTGAGTATCAGTACTTACGTACTGAGAGCACCACCTCCCTTGGCATGACCATCCATCTTAGTAACAATCACAGCTCCAACTGGAACAGTTTGCTTGAACGCTTGAGCTTGATCAAAAGCAGCTCGACCAATGCTACTATCCATAACAAATCCAAATCTGGTTTCTAGGAAATTAGAATGAAGATATATTAGTATTATTTATATCCAAGCTACATGTTAAATAAAATAGAAATGGGAGAGTAAACCATACTGTAGCTTCAGAGACTTAGCGCATCTCTTCAAAAAGAGCAGCTTCTTGTTTGTGGCGCCCACTTGTGTCGACAATTATGAGATCACAATTTTCTTTCTTGAATCTTTCAACACCTTCTACAGCAATCCTTACAGGATCTGACTCAATATAGCTGTTGTTGTAGAATCATTTTTATAAGCCAGAAAAGACACAGAAATATTATTAAATATATACATATATGTATGTGTGTGTGTATATAATATATATCAAATCAGATGTTGAATCAATGGTTGGTTTCAATGAGTTAAAAAAAAGAGGAATGATAATAGCTATTTTTCCAATTCTGAAATCAGTTTAAACGAGCTACAAAACACAAGAGAATAACTAACATTTCAGTGCTCGGTGACAGAAAAACCTTCAAATTGGATCCATCTCCAAACAAATAAAACATCGGTACACAGTTTAGGATATACCAGAGTCTATCTATCGCCATGACTTCACTTCCTACTATTATTGGCTACAGGAATCAAAAGGGGGGCATCCACATAAATTACAACCTCTTTCACTAATAAATAAGGCGGGTCTCTCGTAAAACTAGCATAACATACAAATTCTTGCTATATTTTACAATTAATTTCGTGCCTCCCAGGTAGTAATATTTAAAAGAAATTATTTTGAAAACCAGTCTTAATGTAATTAGCACAAATAATGCTCTGACTTGTGTATAAAAATTATTTATTGTGAAGAATAATCTTCATGTAAAGAAAAAATAATGTTACGATTTGTATGTATTCAATATTATTCTTTTAGTATTTTCAAATCCCGCATAATATGAGGGTGTTAGACTAAAACATACAAAATCTGATCACCAAAACCAATCATCTAAGTGTTCTATTATCTTTGTTCCCCATATACTTCAGCTCTGAAACAGCATCCAATTGCCTCCAAGAAGTAAAACAGAAGTTGTTATTAACCCAGCATCAAACTATATGTTGATTAAAAAATTCTCAATCATCAATCAAGTACAAAGGCCGAAGCAACAACAAACGACATTAAAAAGAAATGCAGTCATTGAAAGGTCCAAACTGAGAAATACCTTCCATAAAAAGGAATTTTGGCTTTAGTTGCATTTTGCTTGAGCTGGTCAAAAGCACCAGCTCTAATCGTATCTGCACAGACCAAAGCTGGCTTAAATCCTTTACTCTGATGGTAGTATGCATATTTTGTACATGTTGTTTTCCCAGATCCTCAAACCAAGTACAGATAACTAAGTATAACTGTTTTGCGGAGATAACCAAAAGCCCCAGATTTCACTAATATGATTCTTACAGTTGGTTATGTGCATATCAATCAACAATATGATTTGCAAGCTACTATAAGAGATCACATTTCCCAGCTAACACAAGGAATATAGAATCATATGAATTTCAGATTATGAATAAATGCTCTCGTTCAGGACAACATACCTTGCAAACCAACGAACATAACAACACTTGTTTTGACCTTTTTGGGAGTGAATGAAGGCTTCCCCGGATCCAACATCTCACACAGCTCATCATAAATAGCCTACAGAAGAAACATTATCAGATTTAGGTTTGTAAATCAAGGTGCTCAAATATTAAAGTTAGATTCTTTCAGGAATTAACTAATACCCCCTAGAATCCAACCAAACTTCTGTACTAAACACAACATATGCACCACTCAAGAAAAAAAAAAAGATCGGAAGTCAACTCTTTTTTCCCCCATAGAAATAGAATCCAATGGTCTACATATAATTTCTTTACCAAAATCAATCAAATGTTACCCCTGTCAAAAGCCATCCCTTCAACTTTTGTTTTCCTAAAAGCGTTACCTTTTGGATGAGTTTTCGTTTACTGTGACCGGCAGGTTGGTTATCGAGATTGACGATTTTCATAATATTGGTCTTCAGCTCGTGGACAAGTTTGATTCGTACATCAGATTGAAGGAGCGCTCGTGTGATCTCTTTGAGACACTCCTTCATAACCTTTTCATCAATGATCGTCGCATTGTGCATTCGCTGAAGAGCCCGAGCTATTCTCCCTCCTAATTCCGCAAGCACCATTTTGATAGATTTTTGTGCTTTCCGCTGATGAATTAATGCGGATGAAGAAAGGTTTCGTATATGTAAGTAGTGTCAAAACGGGCCAACCCGTTTGCCCGCGCAAATGGGTGGGCTTGAGCTGCCCTTCTTGCAGCCCATTTGATCGCAGGCTTTTTTGGCCAGCTCCGTGAAGACCGCGGGCCGGAGCGGGCTGGCCACTTTTTTTTTTTTTATATATTTATTTATAATTATAATTATAATTTATATTGGTTAAACTTGTAGGCATATTTATATTCTTTTATTTTCTATGAAAGAATACTTTAAATATTATAATAATTTTTTAAAAATTGTATTTTTTTATAATTTCTTAAATAAAATTAAAATTAAAAAAAGGACTAGCCCGCGGGCGGGCTGCGAACTTAGAATTTCCCAGCCCGCAAAAAAATGGGCTGGCGCCCGCCCCGTTTTGGGCCAGCCCGCGACGGGTCGGAGCGGGCCAGCCCGTTTAACAGTGCTACGTATATGGGATGCCAAAATTTTGATGTGTCAAGGATATAATTAGGGTAAGAAATAATTTAAACGGTATTTTATGATATTTAAATCTATTATTATGTTTAAATAAAGGTTTAGGTCAAAATTAGAGGATTTGATTCAATTGTGAGAATTGATCAGTCAAATTTTTTAATTGGCATATTTGGTAAGTAAAGGTTATAATTAATTTTTTGGGTCAAAAAGTTAATTTTTAAAAAACTCCATATAGGAGCTTTTTGGGAAAAGAGGTTTTGAAGATGAATTGAAATGACAATTTTATCCTCAAATTACCAAAAATAAATTTATTAGCTTGCATACAAATATTTATTACAATTAAATAATGGTAATAATTATCCAAATTAAATTTAATATATTAAAAATTTACAACTCAAGAAATTTTTATAAATAATAATTATTTTTCTGTAAAAATTAATTAACTGGTTCAATATATTATAAATTTTTTTTATTGATAAAATAAGTACTCAACAATAAATTGTGAAAATGCCCCGTTTTGGTCATTTTACACGATCAAACAGCTATTAGCTCTCAAATATTTATCAAACACTTTTATACAAACTGCTAATACAATCATCTAGTCAAATCTTTTAATGCAATCAGCTATCCGCTGATTACCAAACAGAGCCTTCGTATATGAGATGCCAGAAATTTGATGCGTCGAGAATATTTAATTAAATATTTATATTATTGCAAATAACTTAATTTACCTATATAGAATATTATTGATATATTATAATAAATTTGTTCTGATAAGTAATAATTTCTCAATATGAAACTTCTAATATGCTATAATAATTACGTATGTAATATTTCCTAAAATTATGGAAATTCTAATATATTCTAATATATTTATTATTTCTAAGAATATTTAATTCCTAAAAATATAGAGCTTCTAATATATTATAATATTTATTTCTATATTAGAATTCCTATACTTTAATAATTAATATTAATTTTGGTAAGACTCTGAACCACCTTTGTGTTACACGGGATTTATCAAAATAAATATAAAAAATATTTATAACCATTATAGAGTTTCTAAATATAAAAATAAGAAAAATTCAAAAGATATCATATTTTCATCTCATGACTTCTACAACTGGCTAGTTACTATTTATTAACTATTATTTTTATTGTTAAATAATTTTTTATTTTAATATTAAGTTAAATTCGTTAATAATTATATATTTACATACGTAAATAAATTGAAACGTGTTACATGTTCAACCCGTATATAGTTTTTATTAATTAATTATTATTAAGTATTTTAATATTTAAATTAATTCTATAATGATTCTTAGTTACATATTTAGAGAAATTCAAAAGATTTTATATTCTCAACTCGTGGTTTATTATAATGGTGTCTAATTAATATTAATTAATTATTATTACATACATTTATATTTTTGTATTTAAATTGAATTCTTTAATAATATCTAGTTACATACTTAGATTATTGAAGTAACTCGTAATTTAATTATATTATATATTTTAACTTTTATTCTCAATACAACGTATTTAGAATATTAATAAATAATTAACTTTTTTTTTTTTGTAATTAACCTTAACTTATAAGTAATTTTTATTTTAATAAAGATAAGTATTTAAATTTTTTTCTAATTATATATGACTTCTTACATATTTATATTAGAAGAATAAAAGAAAATATTGAAATGGATAAAATATAATCAAAGGAAAATATTAAATTAGTCAAATAGAAAAATAAAAAATGATTAAGTTAGACAAAATATAATAAAATGATATATAATAAATGAGGTAGATATTAGAATTCTAATAATATTATAATTCTTTTATTAAGTTTTCAAACCTCCAAAATTACTCAAGTAAGCATCTGAACCATCATAAAATACACGTCAACCGAAACTTTCTAAGCAAACACGTAAGATAGAAATATTTACGTTTAGTGTATGTGTGTGTGTGTGTGTGTGTGTGTGTCTAGTTAGTTAGATGGCCTGATGGGCCCAATCCATCAAGATGTTTTGACACAAATATTTTAATATATATTAAAACACTTGTGTCAGACCATCTTGATGGGTCGGACCCGTCGGGCCTTCTACCTAAAATCCAATCCAAGCTTCTATTCGCGAAACTAAGTCTTAGTTCGTTGGTATTTTTGTAATTTTGAGACAAAAGATCTAACAGTTTCTACTCTCTCTCTTCATCTTTTGTCTATTACTCTCTCTTAAAGTCTTTCTCGATCAATCCCTTCATCTTCTGCAATTGTAATTTTTCCTCATCCTATCATTTCAAGACTTGCAACTAATATCTTCGATGGTTATTCCCACGACTATTCAGCCACTGGTACTTCCAATCACCGTCTCAAGGTTCAATCATCGACGAAGAAGATACCTTTAACCATCTCTTCGATTAAGCTCCATTCTTCTTCTTCTTCTTCTTTTGTCGGATTAATCCTTAGTTTTAGGATATTCTTCTTATTGATTACAAGTTTTATAAAAAAAAACAAACTAATATGGTTAATACCACTCTCGTATAATTGTCTGTAAATTTGAATATCCTAATTTCCAAAATATTTTAATTGAAGTTTTGTTGTTCACCTCTTTTGAAAATCTTAAACTTGATAAGTTCCTTAACTGGTTGGCTCGACTCGACATGATGTGAGATGGTTTCATTTGGTTGCATAATTTGCAGGAATTCTTTATGTTCATAAATGTATTAAATTTAGTGATGAACAATATTATTTATTATTAACAAGGTTTTCAAAAATGCAAAGTATGGTCGTTTGCATTTAATTATGCATCATTTTGGTGTAAAATTTGTTTGGAATTTAAATTAGTTGTTATAATGCTTAATAATTTTTTTGTACCTCAATTTCAAGTGATCTTATTTAATCTGATTCAGTTGCGACACTGCTCAATTTGACAGAGCAGTTCATTTTGGGTTTTTGATATGAGACTCTAACTTTGATGTTCTTTTAGCAGGATCCAAGAGGTTCAAGGTTAAAGGTAGCAGTACCATCTTAAAGGGGCTTGTTATTCTCTAGTGAAATGTATTGAGTTTTATATTGTGAAGTATTTATTTTTTAATCAAAGAAAGGTAGCTCGCTTCTCTCCTGGACTGATGGCGGTTTACGTAGTGGTCGGCCTTCCTACCAGAATGCCTTCTTGGTCGAAGAGCCACTTTACTAGTAAGGGTGTATGAAGCAAACAAAATTGCACGAAGAACGTTTTCTTCTCTGCTTTCTCCTCTCCAAAGGACAAAGAAGAGACTGCATCCCTTTCCTTTGGTATCTCTTTTGGTTCCCAAGGATAGTGGTAGTTGGGGCAAAGCTCGCTTTCTTCGTTTTTCAAATGAGAGAGAAAGTCGAAGTAAAAAACACGTTCTCTCTTTGCGAAATCCAAAAGTGGCACTACAACATAATTGGTATTATGTAACACCTAAAAAGTATTACCTATTGAGTAGAAAATGTTACCATAGATCATAGGTAACACTTTTATAAGCGATGCATTTGCTCGCGTTACCTATTGTCTTAGGTAGCACTTTACATGCTTTTAGTGACACTTATCGTAAGTGTTGCATTAAATCATCTATTGTAACACACAGGAGTAACACATGTAAACTGCTACATTTGACCTCTTTTGTAACACTTTTCTTGTTCAAATATAACACTTTATTTGTAGCACTTTTGATTGAATTGTAACATTTTATTCATTAATTGTATCACTTGAACTCCTTCAAGTGTAACACTTTTTGATAATTATGTAACACTTAAAATCATCATAGACATCACTTTTCGACTGGTTGTAACATTTATGTAGCAATTCTCGTATCCAAACATAACACTTTTTGGCAGCACATGTAAATGTAAAGTAGCATTCTATATAGTAAATGTATCACTTTAAACTATTCATTGTAGCACCTTTTAAGTAATTATGTAGCACTTTTAAACTCTCTCTTGTATCATTTAACAATATTATAACATTTTATTTTATTAAGAATATTATATTCACGCACAATCACACACACACACATACACACATAAATATATATATATATATATATATATATATATATATATATATATATATATATATAGAGAGAGAGAGAGAGAGAGAGAGAGAGAGAGAGAGTTTTTCAAAATAACACAAAGATATATATGAAAAAAAAATTATTTATAAAATCTTGAATTATGCCAGCGCAACATAGTAGGAAAAAAATGTATCATTCAATAAATCAACTAACAGAAAATATAAGATCTTATGAACATTATTTATTGAATTAATTAAAAGACTAGCTATCTTCACAATATTTATCTCCCTCTCAATACTCTGCACGTTTCTTTCAACATCATACTCATCGTCTCCTTCTCCGTCATCCTGTACATAATTTATTCGCATCATCGTTAGTAAAAAAATATCTATATAACAAATAAACAAAGAAAGTAAACATCCACAAATATGGTGCTGTGGATTTTGACTACATCTAAAATAAAGATAGCAAAACTAATATAAATGGGCAATGCCACTTTCGAAACTAAGTATGAATGTGAGAGCAAGAAGACGGTATCATCCACCCTTTTCACCAATTCTCACATTACAGCAGACGTTGGATTAACACTTTGCCATTGTATACTTAACAAAAATAATAGATTTGGGGTCTTAGAGTATGTCGTAGTCCTACACGCATATGTTTGCACATATTTCAAGACAAAAACTATCCCAAAAAAGGCACAAAATTTAATTTAATTGCAGATATATAATACCCAATCAAACTCCACAACTTGAAGATATAATCATCTCACTGGACATACTTACGTTGTGCTGCGATATGGCTTGGGAAGATATTCCTCCATTTTGCTCTGGATGCACTTTTTGGCCAGGTGGTTGTAAAATATTCTCTTTTGGTTTCATTTGCAATAAACCCATGCCCTGCTATTCCATATCTTCCCTTTGTTGYGAGAGTCTTTTCAGGGAGCGTGTCTTYAATAAACCTGCCCTTGAAGCAGTACCTTTTCCAAGATTTCCTCTTCCACTAGCCATTACCTRAAACATATTTACAGTGATTAAAACTCTGAGMTTTATTCAAATCAACTAATAAATAAATAAATTATCACATGTATAACCTTCTTTGAGCCAACCCTCAAACTTGTACTTGTTTGCACTCTCTCAGTTTCATCCTCTTCAGTTGACTGCTCGTCTTCACTGGGTATGTACTCATCATTATTAGAAATTGTTTTATTGATCTTTTGTTTCTTACCCTTCACTGAGCCCATTGCTGCATAAGTCAGATTTGTAAGATTCAACTCATTTATCTTTCTCTTATTTTCTTCTATCCTCCTCGATTTCTGTTCTTCATACCCCATTCATACCCCACCATGCTGTCAATATTGTTCATATACTTACGGGGATCCTATGCAACCGAAAAAATGGATCCTATGTATTAATAAAAATAATAAACAATAACATTACAATAAACAATTTTATTAACCGAAACATATATAAATATTAAATAGTGAAGCAATATATTTCAAAGAGAAACTTAGAATTTTACATCAAAGAATTAAAGAGAAAACTATCCATAGTTAAATAATAATAACAATAATAATAATAATAATAATAATAATAATAATAATAATAATAATAATAATAAGTTTTCTTAAAAAAGAATAGTTGTACAAAAAGGAACTAAACCCACAACCTAAGGTTAAGAGAATTGATGAGCTCCCATCAATACGCCAAGTGACTTCTTGTTAACCGTTCAACTTTTTTTCTTATATATAACTCCTTAAAAATTTACTTCGACCGACCCTGATCTTGGCCGAATCAGAAAGAAGTGAATTGAATCMGAACTGGGTTTTATAATATTTMRTTTTTGTCAAGCTCYGGCCTCATTGATGACGAAATTAATCAATCACAAGGGTATGTGTATAGTTATATAAACACAGCTCCAAAGGTCAGATTTTTTTCAAACATCATTCAAGCTCCTAATTTTTTTAAATCTCCGTTTCCTACATTACCTAATATTTTGGTCCAAACAATATGGTGGGAAGAATAGCTAATGCCTGGGCTGCTAAGGACTCATCTGGTCATCTTTCTCCTTTTACTCATTTCATCTCAGGTTTCTCTCATCACCCTCACCCCATTAAGGAAAATATGATTAATCTGTAAAAAAAAAGTGTTAATTACAAAAATTGTCCCTAATATTTAACCTGATTACAAAATAGTCACATTATGTTTAAAAATTACAAATTTATCACTAAGGTTTATATTAACTTGCAAATAYATTTTCTCAATGATSCACRTTTGTAAGACAAAACTAAATAACAGGAGGCATTTGTAATTTTRAAAGGGATGYTTATTTTCTTAATTAGAATAAACTTCAAGGGTAGTTTTTTTACTTTCCCTARACTGAAACCATACAGAAGTGTCAAAATTGAGAATCTGCTAAAGTCATCACCCAACCAAAAAATGGAAAGAAAGAAAGAAAGATATAGTTATAACTTATATATATAGATATATGTGTTTAATTGCATAAAAGGGCCTAAATACACAAAAAGGCACATTAAGGGCTAAGGAAACAACAATCTTATTTTTATTAACCAAAAAAAAAAAAATCTCTAGAAACAGAATAACTCAGATAAGCCCTACATATTGTTTTTCACATTAGCCGCGCGCATGCAGCTAATGTATGAATATGATGATACAAATTTTAGTGTTCCAATATTCTCAATCTTTTTTCTATTTTTTTTTTCTTATTTCTCCTTTTTTTATATTTCATTTGTTTTCTTTAATAAAAATATTTTTGGGCTTATATTTAATCAAATATTCGGTTGTTTAATTAAATTATCGGCAAAGATGAGAACATAGACATGCATGCATGTGAATTTATAAAAAGTTTATTTGGCATGTGATGATGAGAATTACAATTTGTTTTTAGATATTTTGTGCTGGGGTCACAAAACCAAGTGAACAAGTTGATTAATATGACCTTTGGAATTCGGCGAGGACTAAAATGATTGAAATCCAGCAAAAGAGGATAGGRATTGATATTAAGGGCCTAAATAGACAAAAAGGTACATTAAGGGCTAAGGGAACAACAATCTTATTTTTATTAACCAAAAAAAAAAGCTCTAAAAACAAAATAACTCAGAGGAAATACTAGACTTAAACAGGAAACCCAACAAAAAGACTACTATAAAGTTTCTACTCCTTAAAAAATATAACTAGAAAATAGAAATCAACTAAGAAAAYTAGWAGAATTTGAGATTTTCAGCCATATTTCTACATCAGCAAGTTGTAATCAGAAACTGACTTCAGGAGTGTTAGCAAACTCTAGAGGAAATGTAATTCTCAATTTCTAACCAAACAAATACATTTTATTTTTTTTCCGGTTCAAAGCTGAAAATCATATTTTTCTTTAGGGTTTGCAAGAYTCATTAAATTTCACTTCAGGCCTCAAATTTGAAATTTGYATTGAATCAAATCAAACAAGATTAACACATTTTYCAGCCTTTTTAAGACTTAAGTATACAAAATTTAGTCCATCAAGAATAAAACCAMACTCTAAACAAAAATAAATAAATAAAATCCCATTCACTGTTTCATTAAAATTCTGCACCTAAACAGAGATTGAAGAAAAAACAACACATTAATTCACACACAAGGGGAGAGTAGCATCAGCTCTTGCGGAGGAACCAAAACAATTTCTCATAATTTATCAGCTCAAAAAATCTAGAATAAGCATAATCTAACTAAATTTTAACTCATAAAACTCCGGTTCTACGATAATTATGCATATATATAATAAATCTCTAATATAAAATTTGTGAAAACATACCGGTGCTTGGCGTAAGCTGGTCCCGGCGGGTTGTTACTCTGCGAGTGATTCGAGTAAATATATAAACCCGATGTGCGAGGGCGCAGGAAATTTAGCTATGTAAGCGAATTATATATACAATAGTTTTGCCCTAAAAACTCAATCTGCATAAATTCGGCGGGTGGGAAATTTACTACGCGGGAAGAAGCGAAATTTGTATACACTAGTTTTACCCTAAAAAATTATTTTACCTAATCTTCACGGGGTGGGATTACGGTGATTTCGCCCACAATCATTCCGCATAGAAAAAATAGGGTGGAAACACTATTTCGGTGGTCTGAGGAAAGTACCTTCTAAAGATATTTCATTTCTATAATATATTCATAATGAATAATAAGTGGGATATTATTATTATTATTATTATTATTATTATTATTATTGGTTTGGAAAAGTTCCTTCAAAATATTTCTTACTTATAATATATTAATTATGAAATATAAGTGAGATAATATCATTATTAATATTATAATAATAATTCTTATTACGAGTTATTATTATTAATTTACTAATAAAATTTTTAATTAATATTATTATTAATATTATTGACTTTGTTAATTAAATTTTTATTTATAATAAAAATATGTGTTACAAATAATGATTTCTTAAAATTTCTGACAARTAGACTMAAATTGATTTACCAAAATGCTACCTATATGTGTTGCAAATAATGACAACAAAAACAAGTGTTACCCAAACAACTATTTTTTGTTACAAATAATGGCTACTAACATAGTGTTACCTTAAATATGTTACCTAATTAAAAGTGTTACATGTAGGTGTTACATATTATTAAAGTGTTACATGTAGGTGTTACATATTATTAAAGTGTTACAAAAATGATACGTAAATGACTAAGTTTTTGTAATTTCAAAAGTGTTGCAATAATGTGTTACGTAAATCAATAATTTCAAAAGTATTACAAACACTTGTGTTACTTTAAGCCATTTATGTTGTAGTGTGGAAAACACATATCATTCTTCGAGCACATAGGATCAAACGTAAAGCAGCGCTCTCTAAGCAAAATTTTAGGCGGCAAGAGGTTTTACGGCTTGTTGAAGAGGGAAATCTCACTCAACAATTAATTGCAACTAGCGCGCTTGATTAATAAGATAGAAAGGGGTAAGCTAAACCCCACGTCTAACAAGTTGCTGAGTTCGGCTTTTGGGGCTACCTACTTTAGGGCTTATGTAATATATAAAGAAATCAGGATGTATTGATGAAATATAATGGGTTTTGTATTGCAAAAGTACTAGTTGTTTGTACTATAAAGTATAATAAACTTTGATGAAAGTGACTTTTTATATTGGAAAGTACTGATTTCATGTATTGTGAAATATTAGTTCATTTTGATGATATGTATTTTTTTCCTATTATGAAATGTCGGTTATGTATTATTAAGTGTTAGTATGATGTGACGAAATGTACTGTGAAATATTAGTATATTCTGATTAAATGTATTGATTTTCTTATTATGAAGTATCAATCTTCTTGTACTAGAGATATTAAAAAAATTACTGGGAAGTACTCTTGTAGTATGACGAAATGTATTAGTCTTTCTATTGCAATATATTAATGTTTGTTTGTGAAGTATTAGTTTTTGTATTTGAAAATATTGGTATAATTTGATGAAATGTATTTATTTTTCTATCCTGGAGTATTAGGTTTTATATTAAAAGTATTCATTTACGTATCGGGAAGTATTAGTGTGTTGTAATAAAAAGTATTGATTTTTCTATTATGAAGTATCAGAATATGTACTAAAGAGTATCGGTTTTGTGTTGACATACTTAAGTTTTTTTTTTCAAACGGGTATTTTTTTAAAGGTATTGGTTTTTCTACCTTTGGGTATTGTTTTTCCTTTAAAAAAAATATTAATTCTCTTAACATTTTAATTATTGGGTTTATCTTAAAAAGTTATGTTTCTTTTATTTAGAAAAACAATACGTTTTCATACAAAAACTGATATTTTTGGCACAAAATTATTAATGCAACCAACAATAGTATATCACCAAAATAAGATTGCTTTTGCATTAAAAAACACAATACTTTATGCATACAAACTATAAGGTTCAGGTTATGTAACGTGAATGAGCACATTGCTCGTATGAAAATAGGGCATTGTCCGATTTTAAAATATTTACCATTGGTTTAGACTCATTAATCAAACTATGGTTGAACCTGTGCGATACACAGAAAACACACAGATAGACAAACACATAAACACACACGAAGAGATAGATGTAAACAATTTGGCTCATTGCCAGTGGTTCAGTTTTTTGAGCCACGTGCTTGATGCTTGTTGCTCTCATTCTTGTTTATATTCACACTTTTGCATCTACTTAACTTTATTTAATTTATGCGAGACAAAAACATGTAGATAATAATAACATGAATTTAATTTTTTTCTATTTGTTTGTTTATGTTTTTTGTTTTTTGCACTGTTTGATTTTCTTTTTTCATTTTATATTTTCATAACATCTGATAAATTAACATGTTTGAATTATATTATATATAATTCATGAATATGAATGTTTATGATTTTAAAATATTATATTTATAAATAGATAATTTGATCTACTTATTTTCAATTTATAAGAACAATATATATGTTACGCTACTTGTTTAGGACATTAAGTGACCCATTAGCTTATGCTTGATGTTTCAAATGATTGTTATCTTTATTTAACTATATTCTATATGTGAGATAAAGATACCATGTATCAATTTTTTTCCTTTTCCTAATTAATTTATCTTTTAATATTTTCTTTAGAATCTTTGTTGATTGAATATACTGATTAATATATTTACAATATATTATTTCTAAGTTGATGAAATATCATGTGTGTTTATGATTATTTAAATATAATATTTTCATATAAAATATTTGATTTACTTGTTTTTAGTTTTTAATACATTAAAATTATTTATATTATTATATTTTTACTTTTAGTTTTTTGTATGGGTTAGTAATTGATTCAAATGGTTGGTTGATTGAACTGATCATTTGGCTTATTGATTAATTATTTTTAGTCACTATTTATTAGCTAATTTTTTAAATCTTATTTCTTAAGTACTTATTTTTAAATAATATATCTATTAGAGCATCTCCAATACATTGTGAATTGGGGTAAAATATTTGCCACATAAGTTAAAAAATCTTATGTGGCAAAAGAGATTGTAGACAATGTCTAGCACACCATCTACATCTAGATGGTGTGCTATACATTGTCTATTTGACATTTTTCATATTCTATTGATCATTTTAAATTAATTAATTATTTCTTTCCTTTTTTATTCAGTTAATAATTAATTACTCCCTACAATCCACATTTACCATTGGAGAAGTTATTTTAATAACTTCTATTCTATTATCCATGTCATTAACAATCCATGATATAGCATTGAAGATGCTCTTAGTGTGTGTGTATCAATCAATCAATCAATCAATCTATCTATCTATCTATCTATCTCTCTCTCTCTCTCTCTCTCTCTCTATCTATTTATCTATCTATCTATCTATCTATCTATATATATACTAGATTAACACCCGTGCATTACACGGGATTTATAAAAACTAAATATAAAGATATTTGTGAAAATTATAAAGTTTTAAATTTAAAATAAAAAATTGAAAGGATATATATCTCAACCTGTGCTCTGTTCAATTTATTAATTATTAGAATTACTGATTAATCTTATATTTTACGGTTCAAATTAAATTCATTAATAATTATATTTGCATACTTATAAAAATTCAAAAGATATCACATTTTCAACCCTTCTCTAATCTATATTAATTATTTATTATTAACTCATTTTATTTTTTTATGTTTAAATTAATTTTGTTAGTAATTATAGTTACATACTTTTAAAAATTCAAAAGGTGTCATACTCTCAAGCCTTCTCGCATTGTGCCATTGTCTAATAAATATTAATTGATTCATTATATAATTTTATTTTATTATACTTAGATTGAGTTCATTACTAATATTTAGTTACATACTCTAATTATTAAAAATATGTCATAATTTATTTATACAAAATATTTAAAATTTCAAAATTAAATTATTTCAACTTTTATATTAAATAAAATTTATTAATTATTTTCATAAATAAGTTTTTCTTTGTAATTAAAATTATTTCATATGTAGTTTATTTTTTAATTAAAATAATTAATCAAGATTTTTTTCTACTAATTATATATGACTTATTTATAAAAGAAAATTATTGAATTAGACAAAATATAATAAAAGAAAACTATTAAGTTAGGCTAAATATAATAAAAATAAAATATTAAACCCGTGTATTACACGGGATTTATAAAAAACTAAATATAAAAAATATTTTTAAAAATTATAAAGTTTTAAATTTAAAATAAAAAAATTGAAAGGATGTGTATCTCAACCCGTGCCCTGTTCAATTTATTAATTATTATAATTATTGATTAATACTATGTTTTAATGTTCAAATTAAATTTATTGATAATATATTTGCATACTTATAAAAATTCAAAAGATGTCATATTTTCAACCCATCTAGAATCTATATTAATTAATTATTATTAACTCATTTTATATTTTTATATTTAAATTAATTTTACATACTTTGAAATTCCAAAAGGTGTCAGACTCTCAAACTTTCTCGCATTGTGTCATTGTCTAATAAATATTAATTAATTATTATATGATTTTAATTTTCTTATATTTAGATTGAGTTCATTACTAATATTTAGTTATACACTCCAATTATTGCAAATATATCATAATTTACATATACAGAATATTTAAAATTTCAAAATCAAATTATTTCGACTTTTATTATAAATAAAATTTATTAATAATTTTCATATATAAGTTTTTTTTGTAAGTAAAACTATTTCATATGTAATTTTTTTTAATTAAAGTAATTAATTTAGATTCTTTTCTACTAATTATATATGACTTATTTATATTTTTATATTAGGAGTATAAAAGAAAATTATTGAATTAGATAAAATATAATAAAAAAACTATTAAGTTAGGCTAAATATAATAAAAATAAAATATTAAACTAGTCAAGATATGTAAAATAAAAAATATTAAATTAGGTATATATTAGGCTAAGATGACACATAAGCAAACGAAGCACAAAGATTGTTTATTATTCAAGCGAAACATACGAAGCAGACACATATATTATGAGGATTTTGCATTAATATATACTTATTTAATACCTGTCTATTACACGGAACTTATCAAAAGATAAATATAAAAAATATTTATGATAATTATTGAATTTTAAGTCTTGGATAAAAAATTAAAATAATTATTCCTAACCCGTACCTTATACATGTCTAATCTATTTATTAATTATTATAAATATTAAATAACTTTGTATTTGGTATTTAATTAAATTCATTAAGTCTTAGTTACATACTTACAAAATTTCAAAAGGCGTCACATTCTAAACCCGTGTCCAATATCTATTTTGTTAATTATTATTATTATTAAATCATTTTAAATATTAATATTTAGAATAAATTCGTTAATAATTATTATTTACATACTTTGAGATATTCAAAAGATGTCATACTCTCAACCCGTGTCGCATTGTACTGGTCTGTAATTAATGTTTATTAATTATTAGTATATAATTTAATATTTTTATATTTAGATTGAATACATTACTAATATTTAGTTACATACTTAGATTATTGTAAATAACTCATATTTTACCTGTATAGAATATTTGAAACTCCAAAAATAAAATTATTCTAAATTATATTATCAATAAAACTTATTTAATTATTTTCATAATAAAGTTTTTTTAATTAAAATTATCTCATATGTAGTTTTTGTTTTAATTAAAATAGCTAATTTAGATCTTATTTACTAATTATATATGATTTACTTCTATTTTTATATTAGGAGAATCAAAAGAAAGTATTGAATAAGGAATAACATAATAAACAATTAAATTAATTAAGATACAATAAAAAGAAAAGTATTAAATTAGGTAAATATTAGGCTCGGATGACACATAAGCAAACGAAGTACCAGAAATTTTTATTTGTCAAACGAAGCACACGAAACAGACATATAGGTTAGGAGGATTTTGCATTAATATATATATATATATATACTAGTTTGGATACCCGCGCTTACGCGGGCTTATTCAGTAAACACATAAAAACAAAAACAAAACAAAAAAATCAAATCAAAAAATTTACTTAATAATACAAAATATCCAAATTCTTAATACAAAATATTCATATTTTCACTCGAGATTTTTGAAAATTTCCTTATAAACAACATTTGTCGACTTATTAACAATATTATAATCATCGTCACAACTTAGGATTTTTATTCTTTATAATTTTGACTCGAGAGATTGTGTCGTAGTGTTAGCTGTGATTAAAAACTGGTCTTAACAAATACAAATCCACATTTGAAAGAGTTTGACCCTAACTCTTGTTTATAGTTATTGCGAAACAAACAATAAATGGAAACTGTCTCCTTTAAAATTTGAGCGGAACCCTACTATCCGAAGGGCTTAATGTCATGTGTGGGATGTAAACCTTCATCCCAACAGTAGTTCCTTCAAAAACCTCACAACTTATGTGTATGCTTCGTATGCTTCGATTGATAAATAAAAAAATATGGTGCTTCGTTTGCTTATGTGTCATTCGAGACTAATATTTACCTAATTTAATTTTTTTATTCTATTTTTCTTATTAAATACTTACCTTTGATTCTCCTAATATAAAAATAGAAATAAGTCATATATAATTAGTAGATAATATCTAAATTAGTTATTTTAATTAAAATAAAAACTACATATGAATAATTTTAATTAAAATTTTTTTATTATGAAATTAATTAAATAAGTTTTATTGATAATATAATTTAAAATAATTTTATTTTTGGAACTTCAAATTATATATAGGAAAAATATGAGTTATTTACAATAATTTAAGTATGTAACTAAATATTAGTAACGTATTCAATCTAAACATAAAAAATATTAAATTATATGATAATAATTAATAAGCGACACGGGTTGAGAATATGACATCTTTTAAATATCTCAAATATGTAAATAATAATTATTAATGAATTTATTCTAAACATTAATATATAAAATAATTTATTAATAATAATTAATAAAATAGATATTAGACACGGGTTTAGAATGTTATGCCTTTTGAAATTTTGTAAGTATGTAACTAAGATTATTAATGAATTTAATTTAAACATCAAATATAAAATTATTAATATTTATAGTAATCAATAAATAGATTAAACATGTACAAGTCACGGATTGGTAATACATTATTTTAATTTTTATTTTAGATTTAAAATTAAATAGTTATCACAAATATTTTTTATATTTATCTTTTAATTAAAAAAACTTTATTATGAAAATAACATTTAAAGGTGGGTGATTCTAAACTTTTTCAAAACTATGTTTGTCTATATTAAATGCTATTATATGAATTATCTATGTCTCAATGCAACATTCCATAGAAGCTTTCGAGCTAAAACAACAGACAGTGTGTTGTAGCCATTCATTTATGATTTATATGATTTCTTCTTAACATTGCCGAACGTGTTTTATGTTTGTCTATGTTAAATGCGATTGTATGGATTATCTATGTCTCAATGCAACATTCCATAGTAACTTTCGAGCTAAAAAGACAGTAGCTTTCGGGCTAAATCTATGGTTGGCCAACATCTATGAACGACTGACAGTGTGTTGTAGCTATTCATTAATGGTTTGTATGATTTGTGTTTAATATTGACAAACAAATCCCCACGGAGCGAGTTGAAAGCTCACACCCATTTTTATCAAACTTTTCAGGTTGGGGAGTTGGATGTGGTACGAGGCGGTAGAAGCGAAGATGCTATTTTCAATGTTATTTCATTTTCCTTTCTATGAATTGGTATTTTAATTTTATGTCAAATTTAAAATAAAGTTTGAGACTTTTGTTTTCATTTAAGAGTTCATGAACAGTCAAATTGCTACTATTTTGAACTATCAAGTGAATCTCTCCTTTTTAAATAAATGTTTAAGTTTTTAATTATGCTTCCGCTCAATTTTTATTGCGATTGTGATTTATTGAAAACTCATGCCCTATTTTTTGAAAGTTTTGTTTATGAAAAATCAAATTTTACATTTTTCGAAATTGGGGCGTGACAAAAGTGGTATCAGAGCCATTCATGGTTCTGTAGACTCGCTAAATATTTTCGTTTGTCGATTTCAAAAGAAAGACAAAAAAAAAAAAGATTCATGAATTTGTCAAAAGTTTTATTATGATTTTTTTTATGTCAAAAGTTTAAAGGTTACATTTTAGTACAAGTGTAAAACTATGACAACAATCATCCACCTCCGCCATACCGCGCCAACTCCACAAGGTATATGCATAAAACTTTTAAGTTTTCAATTTTATAAGTCTATTGCATATTTTCAACAACAAATACAAAAGCCATTACTATTGCTAATGTTATACTATTTTATCTTTTTGTAAGATTTTCAAAAAAAATCAAATTCAAGTCTATTGCATGTTCTCAATAGCAAATACAAAAGCCATTACTATTGCAAATGTTATGCTATGCTATGCGATGGGATTTCTTCCATTACATGTTCTCAATATCAAATACAAAAGCCTTTACTATTGCAAATGCTATGCTATGCAAAGGGATATCTATAGACATGATCGCCATGACATTTTACAAATCACACATTTATGGCGTTTTACAAAATCACAAGTTTCTATACATGATCTTGAACCAAACTTTTATGCACCCCAACAAAACATTCAAGCTTGCTCGCAAGAGTACGAGGACACTTGTAGGGTGGAAAGCTAACTCGAGTCGAATCTCAAGGACAACAAGATTCGAAGTTAAGATTATTGTTCAAAAGCAAGTCGTTTAATTATTTTTTTGGGGTTTGTTTTGAATTTTTTTTATTTAACAACTACTAAATTAAATAATCAAGATTTAAAGCTTAAATTCTAAATTACTTATTCTAGATTATCAACCAAATTAACTAAATTATTTAAACTAATTCTAACCGGATATTAAACTAATTAATTTAACTAATGAAACTAACTAAACCTAGACTAACTAATTAATTAATTAACTAAGTACTAATTAAAACTACTTACTAATTCAAATTAACTAAGGAACTAATTTCCAGATACTGGCTAAGGTTCCAAATAGATTGCAGCAACTAATTCAATTTAACAATTCGATTTAAATCAACTAAATTTACTAACGGTTACTAATCTAACAACTAACTGTTACGACTAACTGTTACTGCAACGGTTAACTAACGGTTAACAAAACTAAAACTATAACAAACCATAAACCTGCATGCATGAAACTTTCTCAACAAACAGATTATCCAACTTCCAATAATAAACATGAGAAACTGAAAATAAACTGAGATTAATAAACTAAAACGGTTCAGCGAATCCAAACGATATACGTACGTAAACTATCTATTATCGAAAGCTTGAAAACTAAAGAATTAAAACTACGAAAACTAGTTAAGAGGTTCAGAGTACTTGTTTAACTACTGGAAACTGAAAGTACTTCGGCTATTCTAAAGAGTAAACGCAGCAAACCGAGCTTCTACGGATGAACGACGTCGAATGGCTTCGAGGACTCGTCGTCCTCGATTCTTGGTTGCTCCTCGATCGTCACGTTTTTGATGTTGTTTTCCGTCTCCAAACCCTATAACTATTTAGGGTTGAAGTGTACGTCTAGAATTCAGAATAATGGATGGTTTATATAGAAATCTCCTATCTTGGGCCGCAAGTCTAATAAGTCGGTTCTAGGCCCCGCTAACGGTTACCATCTAACGGTTATAATAACCATTAGCAGTAATCGTTAACTGCTATTTTCGTCTTCCCTTCTCGCTCCTAACGATTATGTCTAACGGTTATGCTTGTAACCGTTAAGTGTAACCGTTAACTCCCAAAACTTGCTACTTTTCACCGGAAGCTCGATCCTCATCTCCCGATCATTGTAATTTATCTCTAATGCACTGAACTCTCCCGGTTACTTAGCTGTAAAGTAAAAAACATCAAATAATCACTTATTTTGCATCAATTTAGACCAACACACGGTAAAATAAGCTGGAAGTCTAAATATACGAAATTAAGCTTAAATGGTCCAACTTATACCAAAAATACTAATAAAAAGAAACTAAAATACTACTAAAAATAACCACAAATACATGTTAATCAACTACCCCACGCTTTAATTGTTTGTTCGTCCTCGAACAGACGCTAAGTTCAAAGTGTAACTTAGAATGAAAATAAGTTCGAGTAATGAGTCGGACGTTGCTACATAGATAATTTTGAAAATATAGGCACTAGTCACGCAACATCAAACACTCCACCCTTATTACATTATCGCCTCAAAACAAATTCATGCATCCTCTCAGAAGGGAAATATATTGGGGTGATCACTCAAAGCACTCAAGCAGTTGCTGCATGGGAAGTATATACACTCAAATCATACAATTACAAGTACAATAAATAAGCACCGAAAATCAATCTCTTCTTAATCGCAAATTAAGTGTGTTGTCAAAACTAAGAATCGGAAAAGGTCTTTTCGTGTTGTAATTGAGGCTCTTTGGACGGGTATGGAAAATTTAAGTCGTGTGGCTAAATAACTCACCAAACCTAATCTAGTCACAAAGCAATACGCTTCACATCGTTCAAAATAAAAAAAAACCTCACTAATCACTCATAACGTAGCTTTTGAATTAGGCTATTTCTCAACTCGTAACTCTAATACCGACTTGAAAATCAAACCACTTAATCACAATTGAAGCTTATAATGTGCTTCTTACAATTACACAACTCTTTTGCCTTGTAAAACATTAGGCTTCGTAAAAAATAATAATAAACACAAGCCTTTATAAACCGCATAGACAGTGACTAAACAAACTCAACAAGACTCACCATCTTTTTTTTTTTTTGGTTTTTTTTTTCGAATGGTGGTCCTTAATATTATAAAATCATAAATTCCTAACAAAATTCCCAAGACACTAATAACCAATAAAAATAACGAACTCCTACCCCACGCTTTTAATGAGTTAGTAGGGGTTGACTCAATCACTCAAGGCTATAAGCATGGATTATTTGACTATGATTGGCTCATTCGGAATTTATAGTGGCTAAAATATATGGATATGGCTGAAATGGGGTTTTTTCTGTGCCTTAACGTCATTTCCAAAGTCAACAACATACAGCAGTTTCAAAGAGATATCAAGACAGAAACTTGTTCAAGCACATGCAATGATGATAATCACTCAAGCTACTCACAGGCTTTTTGCATGAAAAAGTTTTGATTTGACGCTGCTTTTAAGGTTTTGCGAAATCAATTGCGTCCAAGTACCATTTTACAATATATAAATAATAATTTGAAAAATTTATGCAATTATGCACGCTCAAAGACAAAAACCTCAAATCTAATCTTAGCTAACTACGACAGGCAAGCCATACAAACAAAATTCAGCGTAGAAATAGCAAATTAATCACAAATAATCACGTTTTAATAATTTCAAGTGACAAATTACGAATTCAGTTATATAAGAGCACTAATATCGATTCTCTCGACCCCATCCCCCCCTTTAAAAATGTGGCAAACTCCCGATTGCCATAAATAAATATTAAAATAAAGAGAGGAAAAGAAAACGTCCCTGAATAAGTAATTGGGTCGAGTCGCGCCATTTGGGATTCGTACATCAACTCGTCATTGGATATCGTCGTGAATAATGAACAAAAATTCACAAGAAAATTTAGAAAACCACAACTTCTTGGAAAATTTTCCTTAAATTTTCAGCTCCAAAAACGCGTCTGAGTTGTTAACGGTTACTCCTAACGGTTATGGCAACCATTAGGTAACCGTTAGTTGTTCTAAAATTCTGGGCTTTTACCGGTTAGTTAGTGCAGTAATCGTTAGGGCTAGCGGTTACTATTAACGGTTATAGTAACCGTTAGCGGTAACCGTTAGATCCACTTTTTCAGCTCAATTTGAAAAAAATCTGCACATTAACACCCATATAAAAGTACCACGGCATTTGACACAATAAAAACTGAAATAAAATAAAATAAAGACAATAATAGAATAAAAAGAAAAAAAATGAAAACTAACTAACGCTTGGGTTGCCTCCCAAGAAGCGCAACTTTTTACGTCGCTTGCTCGACGCAATTCTTGAGGTTAGTTCTCCGCTGCTGGTGGATCGGTCAGCTTCACCACTTCTCGATCCGTCTCCGGTATTAGGCCTCCATGGTATAATTTGACTCTATGCCCATTCACTCTGAAAGTTGTATCTTTTTTTCCGTCGTATAGAGTGACCGCTCCGAAATTATTCAGCTCCTTAATCACGTATGGTCCGCTCCATCTTGACTTCAGATTCCCTGGAAACAACTTAAGACGTGAATTATATAGTAAAACTTGTTTCCCTACTTCAAATTTCTTATCCAGGATGTGTCGGTCATGATGCTTCTTCAATGCCAATTTATGCCTCCATGCACAATTATACGCATCGTTCCTCATTTCCTCCAGATGGTTGAGCTCCAATTTTCGGTATTCGCCCGCTTCACGATAGTCCATGTTCAACTTGCGAATTACCCAACTCGCTCTATGTGCTAACTCGACTGGTAGATGGCATGCTTTTACGTATACAAGCTGGAATGGTGTTAATTCAAGCACTATTTTGTAGGCCATTCGATAGGCCCACAAAGCGTCTACAAGTTTTGTTGCCCAATCCTTTTGATTCGGTCCCACCGTTTTCTCCAGGATTGCTTTCAACTGTCTATTGCTCATCTCGACTTGCCCAGAGGTTTGCGTATGATAAGGGGTAGCTATACAATGTCGCACACCGCATTTGTTCATCAGTCTCTCGAAGGCTTTATTGTAGAAGTGACTTCCACCGTCACTTATGATCGCCCTTGGAATTCCAAACCTGCTAAAAATATTTTCTTTTAAAAACTTAAGGACGACTTCCGCGTTGGCTTTCCGTGTTGGGATTGCTTCCACCCATTTGGAGACATAGTCAACTCCCACCAGGATGTACTCAAAATCGCTGCTTTTAGGAAACGGCCCCATGAAACCTATTCCACACACGTCGAAGATTTCCACTACTTGATTCGGAACAAGCGGCATCTCATCTCGTTTCCCTATGTTCCCCGTCCTTTGGCAGCTATCGCAATTCTTGCAATCCTCGTTTGCATCAGAGAAGAGACCCGACCAGTAGAAACCATCTTATAACACCTTGAATGCCGTCTTTTGCACTACAAAATGTCCATTATCGTCATGGCAGGAAATCAAGATGCTAGTCATTTCCTCTTCCGAAACACATCGTCTATTAACTCCGTCCTTACATCGTTTGAAAAGGAAAGGGTCCTCCCAGAAGTAGCTCCTGCATTTATGCGTAAACCTTTTCCTCACTTGCCAGTTCAAGTGATTAGGTATAACATTGCTAGCAAGAAAATTAACAATGTCTGCATACCAAGGAGTATAATTAAGTTCTAAGGCATAGGCATTTTCGTACGGAAAAACGTCATTAATTTTAAAATTTTCATTCAAACTTTCATCAACGATCATCCTAGACAAGTGATCTGCTACCGCATTTTCGCAACCACGTCTATCCTTAATTTCAACATCAAACTCTTGCAACAATAAAATACATCTAATGATGTACGACTTGCTTTGAGGTTTTGAAAACAAATAGCGCAATGCGGCATGATCACTATAAACAATCACTTTCGCTCTTATGATGTATGAACGAAACTTTTCTAAGGAAAACACAACAGATAGTAGTTCTTTTTCAGTCGTAGTATAATTACGTTGGGCGTCATTTAAAGTGCAACTCGCATAATAGATAACCCTAAGCAATTCATCCACTCGTTGCCCTAAAACCGAACCTACCGCTTCGTTAGAAGCATCACACATTATTTCAAACGGTAGACTCCAATCAGGTGCAACTACTACTGGTGCCGAAGTGAGTGCTTCCTTAGTTCATTAAAAGAATTCACACATTCTTGATTAAAAACAAATGGAGTATCTAGGGTTAAGAGTTTGCAAAGCTGTCGACTAATTTTTGAAAAATCTTTAATGAATCGCCTATAAAAAACAACTTGTCCTAGAAAACTCCTTACTCCTTTAACATCAGTTGGGGGTGGAAGGGTTTCAATTACATCTATCTTAGCCTTGTCTACTTCCAAGCCTTTATTCGAAACAATGTGTCCTAACATAGTACCACTTTTTACCATGAAATGCAATTTTTCCCAGCTTAGAGTTAGATTCTTTTCAGTACATCTTTCCAACACTTTACTCAAATTAGACAAACAACTTTCAAATGAATATTCAAACACAAAAAAATCATCCATAAATACTTCAAGAAAGTCGTCAATGAAATCAGAAAATATGGAAAGCATGCACCTTTGAAAAGTCGCTGGAGCATTGCAAAGTCCAAACGGCATTCTTCTAAAAGCAAATGTGCCAAATGGGCATGTGAATGTTGTTTTGCTTTGATCTTCAGGGGCAATCGCGATTTGATAGTAGACGGATAGTCCATCTACAAAATAGTAAAATTCACGTCCTGCTAGCTTGTCGAGGATCTGATCGAGGAATGGCAATGGGAAGTGATCTGTTCTTGTGGCTGCGTTCAGTTTTTGATAATCAATGCACTTGCGCCACCCAGTTGTTAGTCTCGTCGGTACGGCCTCTCCTTTCTCATTTTCTGTGATGGTGATTCCTCCCTTCTTCGTAACTACGTGCACAGGACTCACCCATTTACTGTCGGAGACCGCGTAAATGATTTCTTCCTCTAACAACTTGAAAATTTCCTTCCTTACCACGTCATAAAGTGTCGGTGTCAAATGTCTTTGGCTTTCTCTAATTGATCTCGCATCAGGTTCTAGCTCAATGCGATGCATGCAAACTACTGGACTAATCCCCTTAATATCTCTTATGCTCCATCCAATAGCTTCCTTATTCTTGCTTAAAACAGAGATCAGCTCTTTCTCTTCGTATTCCGTCAAAATTTTGAATAAATGATGACGGGTCTCTATTCATTGGGCTCAAGAAAGACGTATTTCAGGTGGCTCGGTAGTGGCTTCAGTTCCACTTTTGGTTTAAGTTCCGGTATGTTCTCTACTTCGTACAGATCGTCACTAATTACTTCAAATGCAACAACGTCATCAGCATTATCATTCAAGTCTATCTCTACAATGCTTGTCATTTCCACAACATCCGCCTCCCGCTTAAAAACCTTGATGTCGTCCTCGACATTTAAATCTTGTAGGACAGTAGCTCCCTTCAAATCATAAATGCACGATGCAATCAGATTGAGGAAAAAGCAATCGTCTTGCATAAAAGGTAGTGGGGTGTTATGAATTTCCTTTAAAGAAAAAGTGACTGTTTCCCCTAGCACGGTCATAGACATATGTCCCTTGTGCACATCGATCAACGTATGGGAGGTAGCCATGAATGGACGTCCCAATAGAATAGTATGTTCTTTACTTTCGCTCGTCACTTCTCCCACATCCAAAATTACAAAATTGACTTGGATAATTAGCTCGCCGATTTGCACTAACACGTCTTCAACGACTTCCAATGGCTTCCGAATAGATCGATCAGCTAATTGTAGGCTTATAGTCGTAGGCTTTAACGTTCCTAGATCAAAATCTCTATATAGAGAATACGGCATCATATTTATCCCTGCTCCGAGATCTAGCATTCCACGGGCCTTCTTTCCATTTGCTAAGGATATGGTGATTCAAAAACTCCCAGGGTCCTGCTCCTTAGGTGGAAATAGCTTTTTGAATATTCCACTCACGTCCTTTGTCAAAGCGACAAACTGATTAGCTTCTCGGTGTCTCTCTCGTGAGGCCAATTCTTTGAAGAACTTAACGTAGGCTGGCATCGTCTTGATCACATCAAGCAAAGGAAGATTAATATTGACATTCTTCAAAAGATTATAAAATTCCATAAATTTCTTATTCTCTTTAGCAGGTCGCAGACGACTAGGAAAGGGAACCTCTCGATACTTGTCCACTAACTGCTGTCGCTCGATTGTAAGCTTGCTGTGATCATCATTCAATGTTTTAGTGGGGACTTGGTGTGGAATTTTTCCCTTCAAAGATCCAGGAATGTACAGGTTTGGCGATTTGTGCATTTTATCCAACGGCTTCGGTTCTTCTTTCTTGGGTTGGATAGCCTTTTGAACTTCTGCTGATTCGTCTCTTTCTTTTTCTTCATCTACTCCATTATCCACTTTCTTACGGCTTCGAAGTACGTGTACGGTAGATGCGTGCTCGGGCTGACTGGGGGATCTATCCTTGTCCTTATGTAATCTTGCAATGTCATCCGCCAATTTCCCAATTGTTCTATCCATTCTCTCTTTATTTTTCGCGATGTCTTGCGCAAACGTCTTTTCCAATCTCTCTATATTCTTTGGAAGGTCGTGTGCAACTACCTTTTCCATTCTCTCTATACTTTTGGAAAGATTTATCACGACTTGACTAAGATCGTCTATCTTTGTATTAACTTTCACAATACTTTCCCTGTAGTGGAGTGTTTCGACTAATTGGTTCTGCTGCTAAAGAAGAAGTTGATCGGTAGGTTGAGCTTGATTTAGTGGTGGTGTTGTAGGTGGATTTTTGTTTGGTGGTGGTGGTAATAGGTATTTGGGGTCAGTTTGTTTGGGAAAAGGCACATAGTTCGGACTTCCAGGACCATACTTGAGATTAGAGTGGTTGCGCAGTCCTGGATTATATGCGTTCCCCGGAGGGGGTGTATTTTGAAACATTTGGATCGCATTAAATCCCTCCGCCTCTGTTTGTTCATAAACAGCCGTGCACTCATTCTCCATATGTCCAGGTGTTCCGTAGTGCACACACATTATAAGTACTTGTTTCAAAGATTGATTTGACTGATTCTTCTTCAATTCTGCCAACTCCTTTTTAAGTAATTCAAACATCTATTCAACCTTCTTCTCACCACCTTTTTCAGTTACTGATACTTCGTTCACCTTAACTTTCGCGGTCGCGAACTCGTTTGTCGAGACTTTTCACTACATTTTTCTAGGACTTGTCGTGCCTCGACTGCAGTTAGATCTCCAAAATTTCCTCCAGCTGCCAATTCAATTTCATTCTTACTTATCAATCCTTCGAAGAAGAATTGATTCACCATCTCAGGGGAATAGTTATGATGAGGACATGCTTGTAATAAACTCTTATAACGCTCCCATGTCTCATGAAACAGTTCTCCATCTAATTGTTCAAAATTGGCAATTTGTCTACGAAGACGCCTCGTAGTTTGCGCAGAGTAATATTGATCAATAAACTTGGCACTAATCATCTCCCAAGTTGTCAATGATCCTGGCTCCAAAGATAACAACCATGCTTTTGCCTTATCCTTCATACAGTATGGAAAGCATTTCATTTGCAGCTCGTCTCTATAAAGTCCATTAGATTGGAAACCACCTACTTCAATAATGAAACTTTGCATGAACGCCAAAGGATCTTCATGAGCATTCCCATGAAAGGTCGGAAGTAGATTGATTTGATGCGGCTTTATTTCCACTTCCCGAGCAGTCGGTCCAAGCAAAATAGGGGATCCATAAGGCATCACCTTCGGTCGTGCCAAATCTCGCTGTTGAGTTGGTTCAGCGCGCCTCGGTTCTCTTTCTCTAGGGAACATCTCCTCATATTCGCTTCTATCGTCGTACTCTTGATCGTACGGATTGTCGATCCAGTCCTCTACATACTCATGGTGGCGGGGTGGTTCTTCGGAATAGTTATCAACAAATTCTTCCACATGTTGATTGTGTCTTCCTCGACCCCCTCGTCCACATTGGTATCCATTTCTACCTCTCTGTCTTTGATGATCGGGTGGTCGATTCCTACCTCTGTTTCCGTTCCCTACTTGTTGTTGAATTCCTTGTTCTACTTGGTGTCTTGATTGTTGTTGAATTGGGCCTTGCTGTTGCTCGGCTCGTTGGGATCTCGGTTGTTGTTGCTCGACCCAATAGTCTCTTGGTTGGATTGGGTGTTCTAATTGATGTGGTTCACTCCCGAATTCACCTCTCTGCCTTCGTGTACGAGGTAAAGGTAAGTCATTGTTTACGGCTTGTACTAAGCCGTAATCGGGATGTTAAGGTGGAATGGGATTTCCTCTCCTTGCCATATTGTTCGGAACTTCGTCGCACTCGAAATCAGTAAAAATAGAAGAATTGCTCTCCCCTTCGGAAACGGGTCTTAGTCTTGGTTGATTCGCTCGATGGATGTCGTCGAAAAAGGGTGCAAGTTCGAGGCGAAGTGAACGTCTACCTTGCATAAACTCGACAAAACATCTAACGTACAAGCGGCAAAAACCAAAATCAAAAACAAACAAATAAATGAATACTTAAATAAATTAACAAAAAAAATCTTTGACTCCGTTTTGTTATCCCCGGCAACGACGCCAAAATTTTTGAACCAAACTTTTATGCACCCCAATAAAACATTTAAGCTTGCTTGCAAGAGTACGAGGACACTTGTAGGGTGGAAAGCTAACTCGAGTCGAATCTCAGGGACAACAAGATTCAGAGTTAAGATTATTGTTCAAAAGCAAGTCGTTTAATTATTTTTTTTGGGTTTGTTTTGAATTTTTTTTATTTAACAACTACTAAATTAAATAATCAAGATTTAAAGATTAAATTCTAAATTACTTATTCTAGATTTATCAACCAAATTAACTAAATTTCTTTAACTAATTCTAACTGGAAATTAAACTAATTAATTTAACTAATGAAACTAACTAAACCTAGATTAACTAATTAATTAATTAACTAAGTACTAATTAAAACTAATTACTAATTCAAATTAACTAAGGAACTAACTTCCAGATACTGAATAAGGTTCCAAAACAGATTGCAGCAACTAATTCAATTTAACAATTCGATTTAAATCAACTAAATTTACTAACGGTTACTAATCTAACAGCTAACTGTTACGGCTAACTGTTACTGCAACGGTTAACTAACGGTTAACAAAACTAAAACTATAACAAACCATAAACCTGCATGCATGAAACTTTCTCAATAAACAGATTATCCAACTTCCAATAATAAACATGAGAAACTGAAAATAAACTGAGATTAATAAACTAAAACGGTTCAGCGAATCCAAACGATATACGTACGTAAACTATCTATTATCGAAAGTTTGAAAACTAAAGAATTAAAACTACGAAAACTAGTTAAGAGGTTCAGAGTACTTGTTTAACTACTGGAAACTGAAAGTACTTCGGCTATTTCGAAGAGTAAACGCAGCAAATCGAGCTTCTACGGATGAACGACATCGAACGGCTTCGAGGACTCGTCGTCCTCGATTCTTGGTTGCTCCTCGATCGTCACGTTTTTGATGTTGTTTTCCGTCTCCAAACCCTATAACTATTTAGGGTTGAAGTGTACGTCTAGAATTCAGAATAATGGATGGTTTATATAGAAATCTCCTATCTTGGGCCGCAAGTCTAATAAGTCGGTTCTAGGCCCCGCTAACGGTTACCATCTAACGGTTATAATAACCATTAGCAGTAATCGTTAACTGCTATTTTCGTCTTCCCTTCTCGCTCCTAACGATTATGTCTAACGGTTATGCTTGTAACCGTTAAGTGTAACCGTTAACTCCCAAAACTTGCTACTTTTCACCGGAAGCTCGATCCTCATCTCCCGATCATTGTAATTTATCTCTAATGCACTGAACTCTCCCGGTTACTTAGCTGTAAAGTAAAAAACATCAAATAATCACTTATTTTGCATCAATTTAGACCAACACACGGTAAAATAAGCTGGAAGTCTAAATATACGAAATTAAGCTTAAATGGTCCAACTTATACCAAAAACACTAATAAAAAGAAACTAAAATACTACTAAAAATAACCATAAATAAATGTTAATCAGATCTATTCCATGTAAACTATTTTTTTTAGTTAAACTATAGATGCTTGTGTGCGAAAAACTATTTTGAATTTCGAGGTCGAAATTTTTTTAAGGGGGTAGGATTGTAACGCCCAAGTTTTTATTTTCTTATCATATTAAGCCCAATTTTTTTTTATTAAATTCTATTGTTTCAAGTCCACTAAGCCTAGTATTCAAATCCAATTACATTATTTTCAATTTATATTGTTTTAAAACTAAAACCCAAATTTAATAATTTTATTTTATATCAAAGCCTAATCCAAGCCCAATGACTTGGCCCGGTCTACCGAAATCACACCCTAACTTACCAAAAGTAATTCCTTATCTTTGGTTTATAAAGAAAAACCCAAAGCAACTCCAACCATCAAAAAGTTTCTACATACGGCCGCAAGCAAAAAACAAGTAGATCGCTCCTATTTGTTAATTCTGTTGACACCTAACTTGGTGTCAACTTGATATAAAGTCAAATGACATGTGTCATTTTTTCATATTGTGTAAATCTGATGTGTCAATTCCGTGTTAATTTACAAAAATTCCTTCCTTTTATGAAAATATTGTCTAGGTATAAAATATGACTTTTTTTTTAGGTTTTCATTCTCTCATTTTTTTTCACTCGAAGCCTTTGATGTCCACCGTTTTCTGTCTTACTAAATCGTCTCCCTGAAGAAGAAAAAAAAGAAAATATTACCTTTTCTTGCCTTACAATCGTTCCCACGGCCGTGGCATGATGTTGCTACCGACGTTCTTTAAGGTCATCATATTTCCGACGAATTATTCCATGATTAGTAGTTTCAATTTTTTTCTATATTTGTTTTCGATTTTTAGTCAATTTTGTAGATCTGACTACAAAATTTTTGGAATACGATGTACTTTCGGATTTTAACTATTTACAGTCAAAAAATTGTTTGGATACGTTGTTTGATATTTTTGGAAGATCTGCCATTTATTTTTGTAGATCTGTTATTTGATGATTCTTTTTTTTTTGTTGTTGAAAATTCGATTATTTTGATTCGGACTCCTTGCTTTGAAATTGATTTTTCCTGGAACTCAAATCGTGTCAATTATTTTTTGATATTCATTTTTCTGAAAATTATTTCCTGCAAATCTGAGTTTCTTTTTTTGAGGTTTCATTATCGGAAATTAATTTTCGTCGGAAATATTATCGGACAAGTTGTTGCTAAGATTGAGAAACTTAATTTATCAGTTATTAATAACTGTGTGATGGCTTTCGGAGATTATGCTCTCAACATGACGCTGCTTGCTAAGGTACTTTTAAATTTTAATTTGTTTGACTAATACATAATGTTAAATTCTTATTTTAGTATATGTAAGATTCCCTTGATTTTTATTGTAATCCTTCATATATACAAGCCTAAAACCGCAACTTAGGATGTTACAAAATAGTATTATTGGCTTTGCAAGGGTTCAATTTTGGTTTTAAAACTGGACTAATTAACACTTGTGATCTATTTATTTCTCGCAGAAGGACGACGAATTCACCATGGGCATGAAGGAACTGGTGAACAATTTAAGCAGTGCTCTCAAAATCTTCATGTGAAGATATTAACTCGCTCGCCTCACTTTCAGAGTGTTTTTAAGCTGTAAAAGAAAAAAGTGATTCTCAACTTCTACAGAAGTTGGGAATCATTTTTTATTTAAGAGTTTGCAAAACATTCCTATAATAGATCCTTTTTTTTGGTTTTATTTTGTTTTGTTTGGCAGTGTCCAGATTTCTGATCAGCCTCTTCCACTTCATAACCAAAATGTACTAATTCATATACGTGTTTTCAGTCTTCACGAAGTCTACAAGATTGTTTTGGCTTTTGTTCTTCGTAGGAACTAAATGATATTGTAAACCCCCCCCCCCCCACACCCCCACACACAAAGAAAAAAAGAGTTGTGGAAAAAACAAAGGGAGGAAAAAGGCGTTTGTAATAGATGTAGGATATCACTCTCTCTTTTTTTTTTCCTACCCCAATCGTTAATGAAAACAATGTTGCCGTTTTGTTTGGGTTATGCTCACTTCCTCGAGTTTTTCTTGTAATTTATGATAAGTAGTGATTATTACTACTACATGTTAAGCCCTGTAATTGGCCATTAACCTAATCATGGTTGTCTGCTGTCTATGATCCTTTGAAATTACAAGCAGCAAATGTTGTTGGAGATTTTTGAGTATCAAAGTGTTTCCAGCTTTGCGTGATATCTAATCAAACAATTATTGTAAGGTTGTGTTTTTCTTTAATGTAAACTCTGAAATTTCACGGGCATTATTTGATAAATAGTTTTAGACAACTATTTTGATACTGTGTCCGAATAAAATTGGAATCGAATTAACATGTTTTATCAATTAGTTTTCAGTTAGTCATATTCATAAGTTGATCGTGTTGGAGACCTACAATTTATGAAAAGATAATTTTGGATTGATACATGTTTTTTTCTATTATGTATTTTCTATTCATTTTTTCTTCCTAATTTTCTATTATATTTATGTACAGTAATCATTTTCAAGATTAGATACCAAAGAGATTAAATACCATAAAATAAGTAATCATACATAAAATTGGTAACTTCACGTAATCACAAATTATGTAATGAGTAAGTTATTTTCATCCATAAATTACGTGATCATAATAAAAATTACCATAATAATTTACGTAATCATGAATTTGTTCTATTCGGTCTTTGAAATAAAAAATAAGTAAGTCGTTTTCATCCATAAATTACGAAATCATACTCCTTTTATGAGATTAGATACCATAAAATTGGTAACTTCACGTATATCTATAATTTTGTTGAGTAAATAAACTTCAGACTCCAAGATTCTCAAAAAATTAATATAGATCTATTTGCATATTTAAATATGATCATAACAGATTTATATATTTTTTAGTAACTTATTATAGTTAGTTAAAAGCACAAATTCAGTGACTTTCCTGTAATAATTTTAATATTTTAATATTTTTTGTTAATACGCATTTCTATTTATGAAATTGACATTAAATATGATTAATAAAAATAAATCATCTGAATAACATTCTAAAGTATACATGATTATATAAATCATATTCAAATTCAATAGTTGTGTTAAATAAAAAAAGTTATTTGTTTTTATTTTTATGTGTTTACTTGATATGGCCCCCTAAGGGCGGGTATTTAAACTAGTTAATCCTAATTTTCTAAATCTATTTTTTTTCAAAGAAACCAATTTCATTCATCCCTGCACCCAAACAGCTATAAACCTAGTTCTTATATTTTTCTTTCTAACGTTTTTCAAACAAACATTCATCAAAAACCCATCCCAACCGAAACCAAACCAAAACAAGTCCCGTCGCCACCGATCGGCCGCCTCCTATTTCAATCAACAACACAGCCACCATAGCTAAGTCACGACAGCCCGATTCCAACCATCACCCATGCCAACACCACAGATCGCCAACAATTTTTCCGAACACCACATCGTCGAACTTCTCAGGCAACAACAGCCCCGAAATTTATTTTCGTCGCCGATCTCTGGCCGCCCACGACTTGAGTCAGTCCGTCACCGATTTGTCGTCCATCACGATGAATCAGAGTCATTAAGTCGTACAGCTGTTGAACCACCACCACGAAATCGCTTGCCCAGACCGTCGTTGGTTGCAGTCGCGTCGCCACCGTTAAGCCACGATAGCCCGAGCCATTCTCAACCATGCTCGCGTCCGTGCTACCGCCGACCCATCACCAAATCGCCGTCGATGAGTGGAAGGAGGGAAGCAATTTTAGTCACTGATCAGTCTCTTGAGCCGCACCGCTACGCTGCCACCCTTCTCAGCCGTGCCCGGCCACAGATCCATTCCAATCGTGGTCGAGCGCCACGGTAATCGTCGAGTGGCCCCACGAGGAACCAGCCGAGTCGCCTCACCATCCGGATTGCCCAGCCGAGCCACCTGCCCGAGAGTCTATCGCCGCCCTCGTATTCGGATAAGGTAGAGAAGTTGTCTGCCGATTGAAGCCATCAACGCCGCCGCTGTATCCCCGACGCAGAGCCCAGCCGCTGGCCGCCGATACCGCCTCTTTTCTGCCGCCTCAGCCGCTGGATGTTGATTCTAGTCCGCCGCCATCATCGAATGAATTGGGGGAAAAACAATCGGGCCTGGAGATGGAGCGTCGCCTGCCAACTGCCGCTACGGGTCGCCATCGCTGCGTCAATTTCGCAGGGAGACGTTCGCCGAACCACCGCCGTGGTCAATCGAAGGAGAAGGGCCCGATCGATTCCCGAAATTTTAGAAGAAAATCAGCCAGGCCTGGGGGTGGGGCGTCGCCGTCCGTCGCTGCGGGTAGTCGTTGGGGCCGCCGCTGCCACGGGTTGCCGCCACCGACGATCGAAGGAGGAGCCGGCGCGGATTTTTGTTTTCTGGAGAGGAAGGAGAAAGGGAAAGACGGGTTGGAACTTAATGGGCTGGGATATGAGTTTTATACCTAGCCCTTTTCCAGAAATTATAAATTAACCCCAAAAACTTTTATCTTTATTCAATTGAGCCCCAAGTTACTTGAAACCCCGATTTCAGCCCCAAAGCTTATTAGAAACCCTATTCCAGCCCACAAAACTTTAAAATTATCTTATTTTCAGCCCTCCAACTTCATGAACATTACCAAAAACATCCATATCTAACCATGTTATTTAAATTCCATGACCGTGCGTTCGAATCAAGGTTACGAATTCATTATCTTGTCAATTAATCAAAATTAATTTTTTTTAAATCCATTTTCTAAGTTAAGCTATTATATTCAATGTAGGAAACGAAGGTTCTCAAAACTAGGATTTTCAACCACGAGCATCTACATTCGCATTTTCACGAAACAACATTTAAAGGTGGGTGATTCTAAACTTTTTCAAAACTATGTTTGTCTATATTAAATGCTATTATATGAATTATCTATGTCTCAATGCAACATTCCATAGAAGCTTTCGAGCTAAAACAATAGACAGTGTGTTGTAGCCATTCATTTATGATTTATATGATTTTTCTTAACATTGCCGAACGTGTTCTATGTTTGTCTATGTTAAATGCGATTGTATGAATTATCTAAGTCTCAATGCAACATTGCATAGTAGCTTTCGAGCTAAAACAACAGTAGCTTTCGGGCTAAATCTATGGTTGGCCAACATCTATGAACGACTGACAGTGTGTTGTAGCTATTCATTTATGGTTTGTATGATTTGTGTTTAATATTGACAAACAAATCCCCACGAAGCGAGTTGAAAGCTCACACCCATTTTTATCAAACTTTTTAGGTTGAGTAGTTGGATGTGGTACGAGACGGTGGATGCGAAAATGCTATATTCAATGTTATTTCATTTTTCTTTCTATGAATTGGTAATTTAATTTTATGTCAAATTTAAAATAAAGTTTGAGACTTGTGTTTTCATTTAAGAGTTCATGAACAGTCAAATTGCTACTATTTTGAACTATCAAGTGAATCTCTCCTTTTTAAATAAATGTTTAAGTTTTTAATTACGCTTCCGCTCAATTTTTATTGTGATTGTGATTTATTGAAAACTCATGCCCTTGTTTTTGAAAGTTTTGTTTATGAAAAATTAAATTTTACACTTTTTGAAATTGGGGCGTGACATGCACACACACCACATACTATATATATATATATATATATATATAATTACATGCATACGTACTATATATATATAATTAAATAACACGTGCACATGCACACTTATATAGCACACATGCACACGTACTCTCTCTCTCTCTCTCTCTCTCTCTCTCTCTCTCTCTATATATATATATATATATATATATATATATATATATATGATTGGGTTCAAATTAGAACCTGGTCCTTATATTTGAACCTAAGAACTTATCTTGGTTTTAGATTTAATCATGTGTGTGGACAAGATTTTTTCTAGTTTTTTTAATTTCATTAAATCAATATATGGTAGGTAAGGGGGGTTTATGTCTTTTTACATGATAATCTAAAATCATATCAAACAAAAAAATAAATAATTCAACGTGAGAAAGAAAAATCAATAAATGATGGTGAAAGGCATAAAGACATTATCATCCCATCAATCTATTCCCTCTTGTGCCTCTGCATCACCGTCGGCGGTGTGTTTCTCGTCCTCTACGTCTTCTTCCTGGCCAATTGCAGTCGTGGCAGCCAATCGCCACCCTAATCTTCATCGACTCATCGTGGCTCGTCTGGGTCTTGACCTTCATCTACTCCTGCGCCAAGGCCTGCTACGTCCGCGGCGGCGACGGAGGGGATCGCCAGATTTCGAAGTAGCAAATTACGAGGAATGCCTCTGCCTCCATATCCGTCGCCGCCTCCGAGCCGAAGGGCAACGAGAGCTGCTCCGGCGGCAAGCAAGATTCTGTGGCCTCGTCCAACGATTCTGAGATTCAATTGGCGTCTTCTGCTTAATTATTGTGTGATTAAGAGAAATTAATGGTAAATTAATCGTTTGTTTATTATTTTTATATATGAAAATAACATAGTTATTTAAAAAATTAAAGTTTTGCCTCTTTTGAAATGATGATGATATTATACTTGGGAAGGTTGAGTGCTTTCTCAAAAGCTTCAAGTTTGCTTCGGTTGGGAAGCAGCGAGGGGTTTTCACTGACTACTCTAGTTACTTAAGAAAGAGGAGGTACGTTGGCAAGAGCACATGGGGGTAGTATAATTACTGGGTTGGTGAGAAAGCGTTCAGAGGTTGAAGGCATCTTGGGTTCAACTATGGGGACGCCTCCGAGAATGTTTTCAATTACAGGTTGTGATGAAGAGGGATTTTCGACTATGTTCTTAATCAGGGCTCTGGCCTCAGTATAAGCCCTAGTCTGAGCTTCAAGCTCGGTCCAGCTAACTGATTCGTACGTTTTTATCACGAATTTATACATAATCGAGTCTTATTTTAGTCTTTTTGTTTTCTTTTTCGGGTTAAGATTAGAGCTTAATTGTATCATTTTGCATCTTTCATCTCTTTACTTAACTTTCCGACTTATTGATCGATAATTGGTCCAAACGAGAATAATTCTGTGATTTGTTCATGCAGTTAGAGTGTCCGGTGGATTTAGAGCACGAAGATTGATGAAAAACACTCACAAGTAGCCCATAAGGACATACACCGATCGGACAACTCATATCTCCGATCGGTGAGACTGTTTACTCGCACACCGACCGGGAGAGATCGCACACCGAGCGGACCCAGAGACAGAAGCTTTTGATCGATCGGTCGAGGCATATGACAGATCGGACAAGGACGTTACGAACGCAGATTTCTGAAATTTCAGTTACAAAACGGCTGGAATTGCTTTTAAAAGGGGGGGAAGCTGCTAGGGTTCGGAGGAGAATGCTGAGTGCGGCTTTAGAGAGGGAAGAACAAGCAAAAGGATCCACAAAAACACCCAAAGGTTGAGAGATTTTGCACATCTCTCATACCTCCACCATAAACCGTTCAATTCCGTGTTAAGGTGTGATTTGTAGCAGCCAACGATCGACGCAAAGATTTTGGGATCGTGACAATCCTTGGATTCAACACAGCTCTCGGAGTGGCTCGTTAATCTTCTTCATTCGTTGAACGTAGTTCAACGATTAGCAATTCCTGAACTCTTAGTTTTGATATATTCATAGTTGTTTGAATTCAAGATTTGTTTTGATTTGTTTTGGGATATGTTAGTTAATGTTTTGTTAATCTTTAGTTAAGGAGTTGAACGCTTGGAATTGATACTATTATGCTCGGGATAATGTATGAACAATTGTCTTGGGTGTTCTAAAGATAGTTTGCTTTCATATTATGTTACCTTTTGGAATATTGATAATCGTTATTGAATTGCTGAATGTGCTCAAGCATTAGGGTGTTATAGTAGATGAATTACTAGTCAAAGGCATGTTTATTACTGTTGGTGCAATTAGGAAAAGCTATTCTTAGGATTAAATCTTTTACTTTTCTCATAATTTGTCGAGAGATTGACATCCTTGAGACAAAAAGAGATCGTCTTTCTTTTACTTGTTTAAATGATGTTTACCCAATCAACAAACCCCATGAGTTCGAGTGTTTTAGTTAGAATTGTGTTATTAAAATGATAAACATCGTTAAATCTGATTCCCATTACTCGAGAGATCGACCCGAGTTAACTTGCCAAGTCTACAAGTGACCACATTCTCTTGCGGGCGAACTTAAAACCTTTCAAACGTAGACGCGCATTTGCTTAACCGGAATTTAATTTTGAAAGGAACCGAAAAGTTCGGCTCACTAACGTCACCTGATGGTTCATCATTTAAACCAGGTCGGGGGTCATGAGGGTTTTTTCTACTCCTCTTACATACTAAATGGAATTCAATGGATTCAGTTTTAGAGGAAGAATCTGGATTTGAAGGGTTAGGTTTTGAGGAATGGAAGAAGACGCTATTTTCATCATCAATTACAAGACAAAGACAAAATAAGAATTATATTTATCAATGCATGAATTTTCAGGAAAGTTAAAGCAGTTATTACAAGAATAGAGGATTAGGGGGACTTACTCATCTTCTTTATCGATGATTTTGAGATGGAATGCTGTTGCGTCGCAGATTTTGCATAGATTCGCGAAAGAAGATTTTTAATAATTTTTTCTACTCCTCTTACATACTAAATGGAATTCAATGGATTCAGTTTTAAATCTTGGTTTTACTATCGTCGTCACCACCACGCTTCCGCTGCAATTTCACAAGACCTGAAAAATATTATTTAAAAAGGGATGAGCTTTCAACTCGCTCAGTAGGGAGTACAGTTCTTAATAATTGCATAATATCATAGTTATGGACAATCATATCTTTGTTGTGTAATAAATTACACCTCTATTGTACAATAAATGTACCTCTGTTGTGCATTGTTGCACCTCTGTTGTACAATAAATGTACCTCGGGAAAATGAACTTTTTCGTCCTGTAAGTTGGCCTACTTTGCAATTTGGTCCGTTTTTTTGGCCTGTTATCAATTTCGTCCGTTTTCTTTTAAAATATCTGCAATTTAGTCCGATTGTCGCCGGAAAAATTAAAATGCACCGTAATTTTCTGAGTAGGCGCTGATCGTTGCTGAATTGGCGTTAAAAATTGGGGATCCTCGGCCACGTGGAAATAAAAGATTTTGGACTTTATTTTAATTGATGAGTTGGCATAAAAAAAAAAAAAGGAGGAAAACTTTCAGTTGTTCTATTTCAGTTCATCCGTCCCAAAAAACCCTACCAGAAATCTACCAACCACCAGCCGACCCACAACAACTACAAAAGGAGTGGACCCAGCCATTCAAGCCATTGAACGCAGCGACCCACGGCAACTACAAGCAGCGCAAGCAACGACAAATCGGATAGAGGCTGTGGGGAAAATTCAAGGCAACTCGGCTGGGTTTGGGTACGATCGGTTCTCCTTTCTCAAACCAGAAATCGACATTTGCCGATCGACATAGCCCAACAAATTAGCGGCGAAGGCGACGGCGATTCGGGCGATGGTAGAAATTTTAAGCACCGCTCTGCTCCAATTCGGGCTCGGAGCATCTTCCCAGATCTTAGAAATCGGTCGGGTCTTTCTCGTTTGATTGACCGCCCAACAATGGCTCGGCGAACATCGGCAGCGGTTCAACGTGGGGTGACTCCAGTCAGTCCTAGTGGGTTGTTGGGTTCCGATCCAAATCGGGTCGTGGGTCCATCTGGGTTCCGATCCGAATCAGGCCGTCGGCAGCGGTGAATGGTTGCGTTGATTAGAAATCGGCAGTTGGGGGTTTGGATTTTGGGGCCGCTACTGATCTGGGTTTGGTCCATGAATGATCGGGTGGTTGGCGACGATGGATGATTGGGGCTGGTTTCGGTTTGGAATTGATTTGGGTGGGGTCGCTGGATTCTGTTTGAATCCGGCCGTGGGTGGAAGGCCAGGGTGGTGATTGTTGTGGTTAGAAAATTGACAGCGGTGAATGGTTCATTGAAATTCATGTGAATCGACCGAGAATAATTTTGAGTATGATGGGAAAATTGTTCCATGTGCAGCGGCGCATTCTCTCTGTACTAGAATGTCAATGAGCTTATGTCCTTTTCAAATGCCCCAAAGTAAATTACAACTGAATGTTTTCCTCCTTTTTTTATGCTAACTCAGCAATTAAAATAAATTTCAAAGTCATTTATTTCCACGTGGCCGAGGATCCCCAATTTTTAACGCCAACTCAGCAATGATCAGCGCCTACTCAGCAAATTACGGTGCATTTCGATTTTTCCGACGACAATCGGACTAAATTGCAGATATTTTAAAAGAAAACGGACGAAATTAAAAACAGGCCAAAAAAATGGACTAAATTGCAAAGTAGGCCAACTTACAGGACGAAAAAGTTTATTTTCCCAATGTACCTCTGTTGTGTATTGCTGCACCTTTATCTCTGGGCCATGCGACAATTTTAAAAAATTCTCTGGGTCACATGACTATGTGCACATAATTTGTGACGAAACGCCACCTCTGGGTTATATAATCATCAACATAGGCTAAAATAATACGCATTTAAATATGAACTGTAAATAGAAAGGTTTTAGTTATTCATACCTTTAAACTGACGTTTGTGATCTTGAAATATGCAGAAAACGTKACTTGACTCGATAATTGCGACTCATAAAATGTATATGCTTGAATGATCGTCCTAATACTCATAATCCTCACCTACAAATTAACGGGATTGAATAAATAAACGGAATAGAAATAGAAATGAATAATTAGTCAAACGACTTCAACTTGAAAGAATTTACGGAGCCGAATATCGGATAAGAGTTAAATAGTTTGTCAAATGAATAATTGCCAAACAGCCCAAAACTTAAAGGGATTAAAAGATCCTCGGTAAATCTGGACAAAAGACGTTACCAAGCTGCAGCCCACTCCAATCATCATCTCACTCAATTAAACTCATCAGCCCAATCCACAAATAAAAAGAAAAGTCCAGCCCAACCATCTACATGAATTAAAACCCACTAGCCCAACTCCTTTCCTCATTTCTTTCTCTGTTTCACCATCCCGTATCCTCTCTCTTCTGCAACCAACAATTCAAGCCTAAACCCCCAATAACCTCTCCAATTGAGAATTAATTCCCAAAACAACACTATCCAAAATCAACAAAATCAATGTCTCATAAATTCCCAAAATCAATTAATCGATCAAGCCCCAAAACAAACGATTTCACAATACCTCTTCAAAATCCCCAAATTGGAAATTGGCAGCGGCATAAAACAATTGGCGCAGCACCGGCGGATTGGCGGCGAGGGCGGCCCGTAGAGGCTCCGAGCTGCAGTTGGCAGGCGACGCTCTATCTCTAGGCCCGATTGTTTTTCTTCCCAAGTCAGAAATCGGTAAAATGGCAAAACGGCGATGGGCTTCAGGCCGACTGGACTCGACGGCCGGCGTTGGCGAGGACAATTGAGAGGCGTCGTTCAGGCGTCACTTTCTCTCTCTCCGGGCCCGGGCGATCTTCTTCTCCAATTTCTCAAATCGGCGCCGGCTGCACCCTTCTCTTCGGTTCTACCACGGCGGTGGTTCGGCAAACGTCTCCCGTGACGGCGACTCGACTGCGTGGGGTCTCTAGGTGGTGGTGGTTTGGTGCCGATGGTCCGTGGTGGAGTCGGTGGCTTCGGCTGCGGCTTGGCGGCGACAGCGGAATCTGGTGGCTTTTCGGATGGGCGGCCGGGCCAGTGACTTCGTGGCAGTGGCGTAGCAATCGGTGGCGGCGACAACCCGCAGCGGCTGTGAAATGGCCCTGAGGCTCCGATCGGAAAACTGGAAATTGGCGACAGTGGTGGTTTCAGCCGAGGATAGATGGCGAGGCCTGACCTTTGGCTCGAATGCGCGGCTGGCAATGGCGACAAGTCTCGATAGAGGGGCGGCAAAGATGGAGCGCTGACTCGAAGTCCCGTCCTACAACCCCACACTCAGCGGCTTCTCGTCAAAGAAGGCGGAGGCGACGTAGGGCCTTGACTTCGGGTTCCATTTCATTTCGTGATTCACCAATTTGGATGACTTTGGTTCGTTGGCCTGATTCGACGACATGGTTCATGGGTTTTGGAGATTCGATGCTAGTTCGTGGTTGGGTTCCGGCATAGCGGCTCGTGGAAGCAGAGTCAGAGTCGGCGGCTGAGAATGGAATCAATTGGTTTTGAGATGTTGAAATTCTGGTTCTTGCTTTGTTTGTAAACTTGAAAACTGAATATGAATTAGGGAGGAAAATCTGGAGTTCAAAGAGTTAGGCTGGTGATCTTGTTATGATGAAGAGATGGCAAGAAACTCATATTTTGTGTTTCTAAGTTGTTCGTTAAATTAATAGCGGCCAAGTGAGGTTATTAAGAAAAGTTTGGATTATAACTTAGGTTTAAGAGTTCTAATTTCTTTGGACTGTTTGATGCTGAGAACTCTCAACTAATTAAAAGAGGAACGTATGAAGCAGGGGTTAAATTTGAGGAGTTCACGTGTATCAGGGCTTGCTCAACTAATGGGCTAAGAATTTAAATAAAAAAGATTGTTGTAATGAGCTTTTAAAATAATGGGCCAAAAGAATTTATATAAAATATAGATGACCACTAAAAATTAATTTGGACTAATAGTTTAAGTCTATAAATTTAAAATAAAATGACAACTTGTGAAAATCTAATTAAATGTTGCCAATCAAATTAGGTTTAAAATGAATTAAATATTTTAAATAAAAATTGGAATTTAAATAAATGAAAATGTAATAAAGTATTCATGATTCTCAAATAAGTTAAAATAAAAATATGGGATGTTACATAACCTAATGCGCTTAACCAACCAGTCCCACAATTGATCACGTGGATATTACAAAGGCAAAATGGATTATAGACTCTAGGCTTCCAACAGACCGAGTGATTATAGTCGGTCAATAAACAATTATGCAATATTTATCGAGGTGATGCGGAGGTGTTCAGCAGAGTGTTATAAACAAATCAGAACATCACCTTGACACCTTATAGTAAATGCCAAGCACATAGGCAGGAACCTAATTATAAATGTAAATGCAATGTAAAGACATACCGTTATCCATAATGACATTTTCGTTAATAGTAGAGCCTGAGTAGCCTATGGAATATTCACACTACAAGAAATTTGATATTCGATGACGATACGTTACGTCATTAAAAGTCTATTTTTTCGTCACTGAAGAGAAACGGTGACGAAAATTGAGCGTCATAGCGGTTGTCATGGTATGATTGTCACCATAGGTGAAAGTGACAATTTTTTCAAGCGCGTCACTAAATGTTCGGTTTTGATGACGCTGATGTAAATTGTCATCATAGATGATTCTATTCAGTGACGCTGAATTCGTCACGTAAGTGATTGAAAAATTGTCATCAAAATATCAGTTTTGTCACCGTATGTTAACATTTTCAGTGACGAACACTTAATTTGTCATCAAAATATTTGACTTTCCGTGACAAACATAACTACGGTGACGGTTTTTATTGAGTTATTATGACGCTCATATTGTCATATTATGTATTAAACAATTTCCGAATATAATGTAATTCGTCACGATAGATCTGTTTTATAGTGACGCAATATTGACCGTCACTGAACATCTATACTTACAATGACAAACCATTGTGTCACCATTTACTATTAAAGGTGATGAAATATTCTGTCACGAAAACATTACCAATATATGACGAATATTATAATCATCACAAAAGATATATGTTCGATGACGATCTAAGAGGCACATATAGTGATGAAATCCATTGTCATTAGATGAGTTTATATGGTGACAAGACAATCATCACAAATGAGTTATTTTAAGTGACAAGATTATAATCATTATATGACGGTACAAGTTGTAATATTAACCCCCACAAAAAGCGCCATTTTAAATAAATAAATAAATAATAATTTGTTCTTTTTACATTTACAATTTATTATAACATTCATAACTAGCCTTCAAATTTACAAATATTCTAAGATGCAAATTTACAAATTATAAGATGTTCTAAGCAATAGAAGGTAAAGATATTTTCTAATATATATCTATTCTACACGGAAATGTACAATGTCATAAATAAACTTATTCCCTAAACTAAAAGGCAAAAAAAAAAATAGATTCTTTGTTCAAATGTGGTTGAGAACATAGTCGAGAACGCAAATGACGCCCAAATTCACCTTCCTTTCCATCATTCTACATGCATGAACCTGAAATAATTTAAACAAATCACTTTAAGAATTTAAATGTTTTATAGCCAAATATAATCACTATATAAAACTAATAATTGCTACATGTTTTATAGCCAAATAATAATTTCCAAATATGCGAATGATCGTGTTTGCAAATCATGAGTCTCAAAATCAATGCTCCTACATGAAAATGTAATTTAACTTATTTTATGAAATAAGGATTTTAAAACTTAAAATATGAATAATTAAAATAATTATCGGTCAAACCTTGAAGAAAAGTCAAAGAGGCTGTTTTTGTGAAGTTCATGAAGCTGGAGGGTGGAAAGAAGATAACTTGAAATGTTTGTAGGCTGAAATGGAGTTTTTTGGTAAGTTTGGGGGGCTGAATTTGGGGTTCTAAGTACATTGGTGGCTCAATCGATGAGGATTAAGAGTTTTAGGGATAATTGATAATATTGAGAAAGTTACTGGGTATCAAAAAGGATTTCCAGCCCTAATTTCATAACCTGTCCTATTTCCTTCAATCGGTCGATCGTCTTCTCCCTTTCTCTCCCGATTTCTCTGAATTTCCCATTTTCTTCCAATCGGCCAAACCATTTTCTCCCTTCTTCTTCCCAGTTTATCTGCCTCGAGTCCTCAATTCTAGAAGCAATCGACGGCGATGTTTGTCAAGGTGGCAGTAGCGACGGGCTTAGACAGGGGCAGCGGCGGCTTATTTGTAACGCCCCAGGATCGCCCTCCAGACCTGACGGTTAGTCCCACTGTAATGACACGAGTCTTTTCTAGCGTGCTTTATCCTCACTCAGGCGCACCCTGGAAAGACTTCCCAGGGGGTCACCCATTCCACCTCTACTCCAGGCCAAGCACACTTAATTTTGGAGTCTCGATAAGAGGGATTCCAGAAAAGAAGATGCACCTTGTTGGTATGAGTTTACCAATCAAATCTATTGAGCTTTCCTGGGTAGTCTCATAATTTGGGGTGTTACATATATGGACTCATATCTCCTTATAAACCTACAATATCTTTTGATATTTTTACATATAAATTGAGTGATCATCACATCTTGACTTGAGTGACAGAGTGTCTACACAGGGAGCACACCAGTGCCTTATTTTATGCAGGTCAGGCTATTGCTAGTCGAGCTTGCAATTTGGTCGGATCACATCATGAATAGAGTGTCAGGATGTTTACACTAGGAGCACCCCATTGCCTTGTTTTTTAGTTCAAACTATTGCTAGTCGAGCTTCCGAATAGATCAGACGATGTTCGAAGAAGATAAGGAATGAGGCCAAGTGGTGTACAATTCTTTCTTGAGGTGTTCAATGTTTTTGGATGCATCAACAACTTTGCTTTTATAACTAGAGTATGTATTAGCACCAGGAATACCTATAGGACTAGACTTTTGATTAAAACATTACTTATCATAAAACAAAGGGTTGACAATGGAAACCATTGTCTACAAATCATTAATCTCTCACATTTTCTTTTATATTTACATTTTTCTTAAAGTTAGTTTTTTTATTAATTAATTAATATTTTAATTTCTAAATAAAATCAAGATACTATGATCAAGGTACTTAATTACTATTCTCTATGAATACGACCTTGCTAAACCATAATTTAAGATTGAGCCCCATACACTTGCAATGGTAAAATATAGGGCGAATAGGACACCCAACCATGATGACTGGATATCTCATGAACTTGGTTGATTGTGATACCAAAGCTTTAGACAATTCAATTTTAAACACTCAGTACTTAACCTTTAGCCAACCAATTCTTAGAGAGCATAACCAAATGATATGTCCATTCATTGTGGTGAAGTTAATTCTAAAACTTTTAATGATAAATTATAACTATTAAGATGGAGTGTTGCAAGATACTTCTGATAGAAAAATTAACATATTTAAGTGTAGAGGAGTGGCCGCCATGATCATACAACTTAAGAGTCCCAAGGGTATCACGAGGTTAAAATGGACACAACTTTAAGAACTCGAGAAATGGTGTAAGCATTGCTATGTGAGTACCATTGTCTTGGTATACTTCTAATCTTAGCAGTTCACTAACACTGTCAACTGGACCTCGAGTATATCCAATAATATTTTAGTAAGTAGTGCTCAAAGCCACAAGCTACTCATCCTAATGTATTAATGTTTAGCAGAAACTGAGTCACGCATTCATTCATTATTATCCACTCATGTTGGGGATTGTTGGAAAAAATGATGCTTGAAAAGTTATATTTGGTAACTTTGTCAAAATATTCCAAATAAGAATGGGTCATTAGTAAAACGAATATCATATTCCTAATCTTTTTCCTGAGTATATAAATGTGGTATATTCACTTTTATAAATTTGTGTTTAAATGAGTGAGAAATCAATGCCTAAAGTTGGACATTTGGAATTGTTTGGAAGTTGAAGGAGTGAGACTTCCATTTGAGAATATGGAAATTCCCACATAGGAAGGTCATTTGAGAAATTAGTGCTGATTACAAGTGCAATAAGGATGGGAACCCCAACACATGCACCGCACGCCCACCCTACCAGTCGGGATTGGCTTGGGTGTAAGCCCGAGCACGTGCAGCTCGTGGCCTGTTCACCCATTTGCTTGTCCCAAATGGGGTTCATATTTTTTCAACACCGCAATTATTTGGGTTTCGATATTAATAATGACGAGATTGCGCCACGTCATCCGATTTTGATCACAAAACCACAAAAAAGTGGTGTAGGGGGTACAATGCAATTCGCGCATAGTTTAGATGGCGGTTTGTTGGAAAAAAAACTTCGTATGGTAAACTGTAAAAATCGAAATAGTATGGGAGGCAAAAGTTTTTTTTCCCCAAAACAAATGATTAAAAGCAAACAAGAAAATAATTAACGAGAAATTCAATGATAATAAAGCTCTAGTTCTAGTTCAGCTTCCACCCACGTTCCACTCATCTAACCAACCACAATATCATAATTTATTCATCATATGCGACTAAAAACCCTAAGTAACAATAAGCTCTGCTACCCAAATTTGCCCTTACTGTTTACTCAATCAAAATAAGCTCTTCAATTGATTCTAATTATTGAATAACCTAGAATAAGCTCTCTAGATTCAACCCAACAACAACATTAATAATCAGGAAAATAGGCTAATCTAGACAATAAACACATAAGCTCGGTTTATTCAACCTATGTTTTGTTGTCCCTAATGATGCGCAATCATTAGTTGCTTCAGAGAAATAGAAATTACAATAATTACACGGGAAGCAATCCTTTTTCTAGTAATAGATAACCAAATCCCTAATCTAGGTGATCAAGCCAAATTAAAAATCAAGCAATCATAAATTGAAAATAGAATAACACAAGCAATCGCATATGAAAACGAAAGACAATATTGCATAAATTAATTAGAACATGATTTCACGAGGGTTTCAACATCCCTATAACTAGATAATAAGTTTACCCACTCATGGAGTTAATAAAATAAATAAAAAGGTTCAGATAAACAAACATAATCCTTGAAAAAATAGGAGAAACAATGTGTAGAACTTGAATCTTGCGTCTCGGATCTTCAATCTTCAAGTTCTCTTGAGTATGGATGAATTGGGATGACTTGGGACCTCTATGGAACTCCTTGGAACCCTAGGATATGTTATGTATGTCCCTGGGATGGAATTAGGTCGAGTTTATATAGGAATCCTCTTTCATTCCGAGCAAGTTTTCTTCCAAAAATTGCCCCCAGCATGTCGGCGTCGACCAGCATCGACCGACGCATGCCAGCCCTTGGCGTCGACGCGCATCATCCGCCCGCTTCGACCTGCATGTGCGTTGACTGACGCACCTTTAATCGTCTCTACAGAGAGTTACCATTGATAAGGCGTTGACCGACGGACCTTGAATCGACGCAACAGAGAGTTCCCATCGTCATGGAGTCGACCAACGCGCGCACAAATGACGCAACAGAGATGAAACTCCGCACATCGCGTCGACCGACGCGACCCATCCTCGGCATCGACGTGAGCCATCGACGCAACCTCCTGATTCGCTGGTTTTATCTCATCGGTTTGTTGATCCTCGTCTCTCGGTTTCCTTGTGAAACATCATTCACTTAATATAGCACCAAATACTGCAAAATAAGAAGGAAATATACAATCGGTGCTCGACTACTCATAATAACAAACCCCCGAGAAATGAACATATATAACAACTTAAAGCTCATAAAAATATAAGAATTAATCCTTTAATTATCGTATAATTTCTCGCCTATCATTGCACAAGGGTATACACAAACTGAAGGAATTGACTTTGACGAAACATTTGCCCTTGTTGCCCGCATTGAGTCGGTAAGACTTTTACTTGTTTTTGCTTGTTATATGAAGATATCATTGCATCAGATGGACATAAAGAGTGCATTTTTAAATGGAGTCTTAAGTGAAGAAGTGTATGTTGAGCAACCCAAAGGATTTATAGATCCCCAAAAACCAAAATTTGTTTTAAAACTGAAAAAAGCTCTTTATGGTTTAAAACAAGATCCTAGAGCTTGGTATGAAAGGTTGATTCAACATTTGCTCTATTTGAACTTTAGACGAGGGGAAGTTGATGAAACTTTGTTTCTCCTTAAATCCAATAAGCATATCTTAATCATCCAGATTTATGTAGATGATATTATGTTTGGATCCACTAACGAGCAGATGGTCAAGGAATTTATCACTCGAATGTCCGACACATTTGAGATGAGCATGGAAGGTAGTCTCTCGTACTTTCTCGGTTTACAAATCAAACAATTTGATGATGGTATTTTTCTTTCTCAGACTAAATATGCTAAGATCTTAGTCAAAAGGTTTGGGTTAGAAAGTGAAACTCACAAGAAAACGCCACTGGGCAAAACTGTAAAACTAACGAGAGATGATGTTGGTAAGGGTGTTGATAACACCATGTACAGAAGCATGAGAGGGAGTCTATTGTATTTTACAGCAAGTAGGCCAGATATTATGTACAGTGTGTGTCTGTGTGCTAGATATCAATGTAATCCAAAGGAGTCACACTTAAAAGCCGTTGAGAGAATCATAAGGTACATTTCTGGTACAACAGAACTATGTGTGTGGTATACAAAAGATACTGGTACTGAACTTGTAGGGTATACTGATTCGGACTGGGCTGGGGATGTGGTAGATAGAAAAAGTACTATAGGGGGCTATTTTTTCTTGTGAAATAATCTAATATCTTGGTATAGCAAAAAACAGAATTGTATTTCTCTCTCTACAGCTGAAGCCGAGTACATTACAGTTGGAAGTGCGTGTACACAATTATTGTGGATGAACCAAATGATAGAAGACTATGGTCTGCATAGTAGTATCTTGACTTTGCTTTGTGACAATTCCAGTGCCATTGACATCTCGAGAAATCCAGTCTAGCATTCTCGAATCAAACACATTGACATAAGGTACCACTTCATTCGAGACTTAGTTGAGAGGAAAATTGATAGCCTTGAGCATATAGAATTAGATAATCAGCTTGCTGACATCTTCACGAAGGCATTACATTTCGAGACCTTCTCTCGTTTGAGAAGAGATCTCAGTATGTACATTGTCTAACCAATGTTGGTTTTTGATGTTGTGACACATTATATAAACATCAGTCACAACATCTTTATAATTTTGCATGCATTTTTATCTTTCTTTTCATACATAATCCAAATGCATTGAGGTTGATTGAAAGTGCAATAAGGTCCAATGTTGCAATAAAAGTGATGACAAAAAGACTAAACTCTTCAATTAGGTGATTGTGGGGCTTGCCCGCAGAAACTGGTTTTCTCTCAAGTCCAAAAACAAGAGGTGTTAACAGCAATTGTTGAAGATAAAATATTCAAATCCCTAAGGATGAAGAAAATCTGGATACAATCTTTAAATTTCACCTTCTTGAGAGATCTTGACGTAGTCATTAACTTAGGTTATGGGGGTAAGCTTCTATTGACTTCTCCTAAGGCAATGTTTGTTATAATGTTATCAGTAATAAAAATCAGCATTGGATCAAGTCACTGATATCATAATGTTTTTTTGTATAACCTTTCTAGGTCATGAATTTTAGGCATCCCATAGGACATACATACTTTGTGAAGATGCCATCTTGCTATGTGTACTGTTGCTTGTATTTTTGTCTATCCTGAATTCTCTTAATTGTGTTTTGAATCTAGCTAACTAAGTGTTTCAGTGGAGTTGTACTCGGACTGCTGGACAAGTAATAACGAGTTTAATTTGGAGAGTGATAATTCATATTGCACAAGAAAAATTCTACTGCGTTGATGGTTCAGTTAATCCAGATCTCTACTTCGGTTGATTTTGTAGTAAGAGCCGTGCAATCTATTTTAAAAAAAGAGAATTAATGAGATAATAGTTGAAGTGGGGGTGATCACGTATCCTACATTAAAGGTGAGTGGTGTTATTTTATAAAGGAAATAAAATCGTGTTTGGGCCCAAAATCCCCTGGAAGGTAAAATTAGGGTTTTTTCCTTTTATTTTCTATTTTTCTCTCTCCTTGGCAACAGTTATTTTTTTTGGAAAGCTTAAATACCTGATTCTTTTTACCGTTTGCTCACTTCCCATTAACCCTCTGCGATTAAAACTCTCCAGCTCTCACGAATTGCTCCATATATTTCAATTTTCTTTTTTCTTTTGTGTCTTTGAGAAATTCGCAGGATGTCGAACCCGTCCTCTTCTTCGTCTGTTCCTGAATTACTGACCGGTGTGCGTCGCTCCGACGAACAGGTTCTTGCGCCTTTTCCAAAGTTTGGTGGGCTGGATATTCGCTCCGAAATAGGTGGTGGTCCCTCCTCCACCCCACCACCGGTAACAACATCACCACCGCCCTCGATGCCGCGTGAATCTCACGGTGTTGTGCCAACTCCGCCGCCGATTGATACCTCCCCTGAAGCACATGTGTTCCCAGGTCAGCCCGGGAACGAGATAGATGTTGATAATCCCCCGAATTTGTCATTTGTTGCTGAGACTTTTGGACCGGTTGGGAACCTTACCTTGAAAAGGTCCCGACGGTTGCGCAACATTCCTTCCAGCATTGTGCCGCCTGCAGTTCCGAAGAGCCAAGTAGGACCGAGACAGAATGTGCCAATTGAGCACGTGAACCTTGCGGAGGATGTCACGGTGATGTTAGATTCTGACGACGATGACTATGTCCCTACTGCTCCGGTGGAAGGATCGGTGCCGCCTTTTATTTCAGCCCCGAGTTTGACGGCGAAGAAGACACCTCGTCGGAAGCAGATTGTGAAGTTGGTATACAAGAAATCTACCCCGGCGGCCGTCAAGGTTTCTCCAGGTTCCACTGAAACTGAATATTCATCCCCTCCTTATACTATCTTAGATTTTATCTCCGGGGAGGTCACTAGCTCCTCCAGACCGACTACTGTTGTTCCTCCTCCGTCTCCAATTCGTAGCGATCAACCGGAGTTTGATCCTGATCTTTTTGAGTATTCCCCTGACTCCTCCTTTGATGTGCCCCTTCGTGATATCCTTTCTGCTTACAAGAAAGACGAGAAGAAAAACAAGGCTGCAAAGAAGGCCAATGTTGGTCCCCGTGTTGGTTCTCCCATACCAACATCGCCGCAAGCCTAGTCTACTTCAACCTCCAGCTCTGACTCTACTGATGCTGCTTCTCCTGCTCCTGTATCGCCTCCATCTAACACCTCTACTGGCAGTCCCTCTCGAGCCGTTGAACTTGAAGATATGGTGCCGTTTTCCGGCAGATTTTTGACTGCCGAGGCCGAGGAGTTATTTGTGAGTACCAGACTCGGCATATGATCACTGAGCGCCGAGTCCCAGTTGAGTTGTTTGAGAAGCAGAACTTGATTGCCTATTTTCGGCATAAAGGTATGTCTTCCACAGTCTCTACTGCCATGCCATTTGTTCGTGATGTTGTCGTGGAGTTTTGTGCAAATTTAATGTCGTCTATTGTTGATTTAAATTCTGTGAATTATGGTAAAGTATTTATGCGTGGCAAAGTGTTTACTTTTACCCCTGATTTGATTGATGAGTTGTTTGAAACTAAGCCGTATCGGGGTGATTCGACTATGGACGACATGAATGAAGTTATCTCATTCTTGTCTGGAGGTTTGGTTCATGCGTGGTTTGAATAATTTCGAGTACTCATCTTTCTTCCATATTCTGTTTTACACAAGATCGCTATTTGTAACTGGGTTCCTTCCAAGAATACTACATGTGTTACGAGGCCTCAGGCCAAGTTTTTATTCAAGCTTGGGAGGGGAATCAAGTTTAGCTTTGGGCAGCATGTGTTCGACATTGTCACTAAATTCGCCACCACCAAGTCCGCGGCCTCGATGTGCTTTCCCTCGTTGATTTTTAGCTTGCTTGAGAATCAGGGTTTGATGTTTCATCTCGATGATGTGCTCACGAGTGAGGCTGACTGGTTTGCTTTGAGGGGCCAGCATATTACAGGTGCACGGGTTATTGATCTTCCTTGGCAGGCGCCTTTCCGAGCCAATGTTGCTAGTGGTGTTGGGTCCGGCATTCCCAACATTGGTCCCAACATCGTCTACATATCTGCGCAAGTTCTTCTTGCGCATGTTGCTTGGATTGATACGCAGATGACCCAGTTGCAGGCAATTCTAAGTTCTCTCATGTAGGCCCTTTTGCCTTATGGTTAAAAAGGGGGAGATGATGGCGACGCGGATAAGAATGACGCTGGTGAAGAGGATGTTGTTGCTGTCGAGGAGGATGTTGTTGCTGTCGAGGCCTTGGCAAGTCTTGCTCGAGATAAACGAAGGAAGAGGATTCGTTCTCGCAATAAGGCCTTGAATAAAATGAAGAGAAACCAGTTGAAGAAGCGAAATGATCGAGGTGAAGGAATTTCGACATCCCCTCGTCGGTCGAAGAGGGTCCGAAGTCAATAAGTTCCTTGTGTTTTGTTTCTTGAAATAAACAATGTTGGTTTGCAATGTTGGTTGATGTTTTAATAACATTGGATGTTTTGTTTAAGGGGAGATTCTCAACTTAGGGGGAGTTAGTAGTTTTTGTTTAAACTTATTTTTGCGTCGTAGTATTTTGTGCAGAAAGGCAAAAGGGGAAGATTGTTGGGAATTTATTCTTGACAATAATTCATATTTTGTTATTTGACTTTCTTGGGCACAAAATAAGTTAGGAAACTAGATTTAGGACTTTATTTGTTTCCTAGTATATGTATAGGACTTTATTTAGTTTCCTAAATTGTGTTTAGGATTTGTTTTGCTTGTTTACCAAGTTTAGGATTTTAGGATTGTCTATTTAATACAAGAGGATACTAAGACTTGGAGACAATTCTTTTACGCACGGAGACGCACGGATTTTGTGAAGACGCAAGCAAGCAACGCACAGCAAGGACAGAACACGAAGACTACTTGGAGCCACTGTTCGAGATCAAGAAGTTCTTCGAAGTTGCGTGACCAACGGAGAAGATCTTTTCATCTAGGCGAAAAGTATTTAGTATCATGTTTTTTGATACTTTAGTTTTCATATATTACTTCATATATTTGTATTAATCGTGAAGAAGAAAGTGATATAGTTTTCGCGTTTGTACACCCAAGTTCACAAGTATTTTTACTTGTGAACTGAATTTAACTTGCTGTATTCTCAAGTTTTATTTCTGCTGCATAATTTTTTTTTTAACTCTGGTTGATGTTGGTTTCAGTGTTGGTTAACATTGATAACAATATCACAAACTGATAATTATTCTCAAAACCATATACCTTCAAATTTTACATTACTACATCGAATAACTTAAATTAACAAGAACAAATGTGAGAAATTTGTTTTGTCTGTGAAAGAGTGGAATAAACAAAGCATCGAGCCCAATACAAAGAGCATACTCATCGATAGTTTTTAGAAAAAATATCTAGCTCAATATCAATTATTAAAAAAGTGCAATTATATAAATTTTGACCCCGGAGTAAACAATTAAGGAAAAAAATTATAATGCCACATATTATTAGGAGAATATTAACACTAAAAAATCATAATTCATTTGTCTATTGATGTTTGTCCCTACAAGAATCCCATCCAGATTCATGTGATGTAAACCATGCACAGGATAAAAACCAAAACCGAAAAGATATCATAAATGGAAATGATAAAATTATCCAATTGAATGATGAATGTAATTTCAACAAACACAACCACTTTATTTTGCATTTTTTTAATATATGGGATACATTTTTTCCCCTTTTCTCCGTTTAGAAATGGCAGAGAAATTGTCGATGATTGTCGTCCCTCTTAAGCATTATTCTTGTAGTGGCAGCTGGACACGCTACGCAATTGAACTCAACTTTTCAGGAATTTGAAATGGCCCAAAAAATGTCAACTAAGCTTTTGATTTCCATAACTGCGTACCGTGAGTTGCCGATAAGGTTGGAGTCAAACAAAAACCCACTCGCCCACATCAAAGTATTTTTTGGTACGATGCTTATTGACATGTTGCTTCATGCACTCCTGTGAAGGCTACAAATTCAAATTCAACTGAGCAAAATGTTGATCTCGTGTACGTAAGTTCTGATCCAATGCCTCATTTCCTGAAGAAAAGGGTACATATGAAATTAAAGATGGCAGATCACGACCATAAACAACAAGAAAATGTGTCATTTTGACCAAAAGTTGGTATGACGTGTTATACCAATATTCAGCCCATGCAATATATTTTGACCACTTGTTCAGAGAATCCATCACAAAGCTCCGTAAGTACATCTCCAGCATTTTATTAACGCATCCCATTTACTCGTCCGTTTGCAGGTGATAAGAGCTGGACATCTTAAGAACTGTTCCCTAGAGTTTGAACAAGTCGCGCTAAAAATGCGCTAAAGAAAAGATTGTCACAATCACTGACTATCGACTTAGAAATCTCATGGAGTTTGACAACCCCATTCAAGAAAACTTCTGCTACTGTCATTCTTGAGGACTTAAAAATAATTCTTCAATGTCATAGGCTAGAGATCGTTCGCACAATGTGATCGAGGTGAACATTAGAAGCCTAGATGAGGATCCATCAAGATGTGCAACTCAAATACACCGGCCGAATGGAGGAAAACACACTATTATTCAAGTGCGAATGGTTTGATCCAATTCCTACACGCACAAAAGTTCATCCACATTATAAGCTTGTCGATATCAATCATAAGCGTAGGTTAAATCGATATGAATCTTTTATACTTGCTTCCCAAGCTGTACAAGTATACTATTGTGCGTACCCAAGTTTGAAACGAGACAAGTTGGACTGGCGGGTAACGTGTAAAATCAAGGCGAGATCAAATGTTGAGTTTATCGAGCCTCTAACGGAGCAGTCATTTCAAGAGGAAGTTGTAGATACACGTAATCCAGTTTAACTGAACGATGTCGATTTCCAGTTGCATGACCCTAATGATAATGACGTGGATGAACTTGGTGACGAGGCAGATGATGATGCAGAAAAAGAGTTACTCACCGATTATGATCATGATCAAGATCAAGACACTGACGAAGATGAGTTTGGTGAGAACTTTAATAGTGAAAGTGTCGGATGAGATGATTAGCGTGGTTGAAATATATGTAAATTATTCATATTGTAAAACACTCTTTTTTTAACTAATTTATTTTATAATTGGATTTATTAAAATAGTTGATATATAATATATACAGGTGTTTTGTAAAATGCTCGTATTATCTGATAATTTTATCAGATGCCAAAAGGTCGTGGATCCAACAGCCTAGGTCGATCGGATATGGGGTCGGCTAAATGTTTACATGACTTCGATGACGATTACGTGGGCATTGGTACTGATCATTCAGCGCCGACCGAGGATGCCAGCACACCGACACTGACATCGTCCGATGCGGGTACATCACAAAGGCAGTTGGTCCCACCACGAAGGGGAGTTCTTGTTTATATCGACGGGAAGAAGTAAGTAAATTAATAATTCTAAAATTTTAATTATCTTATTATTAAATTATATTTGTACCACAAGCACAATTACAGGCTACATAGCAGAGAGACCAAGCTGACCACCCTACTTCGGAAGATTATGGAGTAAGAGCTCCACAAAGCTGGGTGGTGCTATAATGCAGTCCCTGAGGAGACTTGTCAATTCTGGTGGGACATGTTTCAGGTAATTATTATTTTACGTCCAGATTTATTAATATTTACTGTAACTTGAGAATCATGTATCAATTGAATTGTAATTATTATTTTATTTTGTAGGATATTTGTTATTGGGACATGGACGAGTATATTGTAGGCCAGATTGAGATAGCATTTAATGTAACGATGGGGGACAAGTATAGAAAGCGGTTGAACGAGTATAAGTAGTATCATGATTCTCATGGTGGTCAGCTACCAACATGCTTTACCGAGGAGGTCTGGAGGTAAATGATTCTGTTATATATATTTTCTTATTAAATTAGAATTTTTTATTTATTCCAGATAATTTATATCACCTTATATATCATGCATCTCAATTAGGGTTTGGAAGGTTGAGTGGGATAAGCCCGATAACAATAAGAAATCCGAGCAGTGCAGCCGGAACAGGAGGAGCGAGCCTGCTGGTCCCAATACTGGGATGTCGAAGCATAGGGGGAGTCGAGATCTGCGGTCGATTATACTCTGGATATCGTAAGTAACTTCAGAATATGATATATTATTTATTTGTTTATTTTTAATATTAATTATTTGAAAATTTTATTTGGAGACAAGAGCGGGAGACGGGTCCGCCGGCCAATACGTACCAGGTTTTTGTACGTACGCACAGTAAGGACGACGAAACATGGACCGATGCAAGATCCAGTAATACTAATGTGAGTCTCTTTCTTATTTTTAATTTGTTCTTTGATTTTAATGTAGAATTTACTAACGAGTTGTATTTTAGGAGGAGTATGAGCGACATCTGAAGGAGGTACGTGCGTCTTCCCAGGATCCGGATAGCAAGGCTCTAATTGGGTCCTCCAACAGTTCCATCTCCAATGCTATTTATCAATCGAGAAAACTCTTTTAATTCAACTGAATCGGGATCTGAGCTAAGAGTTTGAAGTTTCATATTCTTTATCAATTTCAAAATCATGCAATGTCTCCACAAGTGAGAAGAATTGATGGTTGCATTTACTATTTCTGGCCTAGTACCTTTAGAAATTGTCAGAGAAATTTGATGAAAATCTCCACTACGTACTACAATTTTACCTCCTAATGGAATATTTCTAATTTCTGAATTCTTGAATCTCATTATATCTCTAGCCTTGATACAACCCAAAATTGGGATTATATCGAATAATCTCCTTTTAAATAAGTGTGAACTTCAATACCTACTAGAATTCGACAAAACTTGTATTCAATGCCTATTAGAGTCGACAAAACTTGTAAGAGAATTAAAAAAAAAACTAAATTCATTTAATTAATATTCACGATACCAAATGACCCATAGAGCATATACATTTATAGTGGAAATAGTAAATCCTAATAATACTACTAATTATTTAAAATCAACCCTAATCCTATTATTTAATTATTGATTCATAAATAATTTAACAATGGACTAATTAGGATATGACCCAGGACGTATCATGTATTAAATTACCTTTTTACCCTCGAAACTAATTAGAAATATCCAAACATTCCGCTGGGTCCACATACTTTTTTCAAGTAGCGGCCCGACCCAAGACTTCGAGTAAAGTCGCCTACGGCCTTTGGTTGTTGATCCGACTTGTTAATATCACATATGGTATATAAAGCTTACGGATTTAAATTCGGTTTGTCTCCAAAAATGGAGAGATTGGGCCCATACTTTAGAGACCAAAAAATGGGGCCTTTTTGCTTGGCCCATAAGGCCTAGGTCTTGGGTTGGCCCAAGTCAAAATACACTAGTACGACCGGGCATGAGTCTCCAAAATAACGATTGGAATGAGTTTTAACCTGAGCTAACCCGGCCTAATTTTAGAGCTTGGCACGAGTTGATCTAACTCATTGACATATCTAAATGCATGAGGTGAGAATGTAATAATAGACAAGGTGGGTCCCACTTGGGCCAATGGAGAACTATCCAGGAATAGCCGACTCCCAAAGCTAATAGACCATAAAATCATGAGGAGGTGATCTCTATTGCACACTTTGCTTTCGATGTTGGAAATTATTGACTCCAATTTTCTCTTAGTCTATTTTTCTAATTTGTATAAGAAAAAGAACAACTTCAATTGTTTGGTGCTGACTCAATGTAACATTTCACTATCAATGGAACTTAAAATGGTTTTTTTCTTGTTTTAGTAAAAAATTAGTATCATTCTTTGTTGTTGGGGGAGAAAATACCCAACCTCAAACGACCTTATCTCTGATATAGCTCAAGGTCATTAGTTAAACACTCTTGTGGCAGGTATTTTCACTTGCTACTACCAAGAGTTCAATTCGGTAGAATGTGGGTCTCCAAAACCCGATGTCATCGGGTTCTATCTTATGATGCTTGACGTTCTATCTTTGATGGGAAAACCTTGAACCTTTCCAGCAAGAAATCACCAAGGAGCTCTAGCTCTGTGTAAGAGCAAACCTAGTCGCCAAGCGCAACTAAGGTCAGGAATTTTCTACTATAGGGTCTCGGTCTCGTTCCCACGCCTTACTCCCAAATCTATTTTCTCTCTCCTATTCAGTTCTCCAGCAAATTTCGCTTCATTTAGTTCAGTTTTAGTTTAGGTTTATTCTGTAAAATAAAAAAAAAAGAATGAAATGAACGCGGGATCGAAGAATACTGAGACAGCTGGGAATCCCATAGCAGGGACTAGACTCGGCAAATTAAGTAATGATCAAGTGCTGGATTTTTGGCCACCTGTTTTTCTCGCCCTTGCTGGCCGGTTTGTTAGAGGCAGCCTGAGTTCATTTCTTTAGCTGTTGGAATTTTATAGATATATACACATAAAATTCATATAACATATCATAAAACATGCGGAATAATTCTAGAATATTAACATCATGCTATAATCATTAGAGATTTATGGATTAACGGAATACCTGGATCCACAGTCGTAATTCGTATGTAGAAATCAACTCCCGTAACACAAGACGGGACTCCTAATCCAAAAGCAAGCAAGAACACGAACACATTATGGGTTCGAGTTGATTTATGATCTTCCTCACCTAAATCTTTTAAGGGACCTTAGTTTTCCATCTTGATGGGGAGAGTAGAAAACAGTGTACGATTTAGTATATTGAGGACCATAACCACATAGTCTTTATATAGTTATCAATTCGGATTTCCCATAATCTCCTATACTGATTTTATCTGGTATCTACTCATTAAGTCCATATCAAATTCCAGTAGACATAGGACTCTTTTCTTAATTAGATCACTTAATTGAATCCAACAATAATAATAATATAATGGCAAATATAATTGTAATTAAAATATGTTGCCCATTTTAATTGTAAATTAATAAATTTCCAACAATCTCCCACTTGGGCTACATATTGTTCCTCGAATAATTATATTACTTTATGTATACACCTTACGCTATTTATTCAACAACTACTGCCGGACAATCTAGTCCATCTCATATAATAGTAATGAGACTATCACGTTTTTCATCACACTAAATATTGTGAATCAACCATGATAATCACCATACTAATATACTCAATGACACAGATCAAATATGGTGAGTAGCATGGAAATACATGTAATGTGATCTTTATCATGCATATTTCCAACTAGTCCTACTTTAGTGAGATCAAACCATAAGTAATGTAAAATATTACAAATAAATATAATGAGCTCAAAATACCATCAACTTTATTCTGCAGAAAACCGAAGGTACTAAAAGTTTAACAAAAGCACATAGAACACCAACTCCCACTGAACTAAGGTAATATCCATAGTAACACCGAGTGAGCACAATGCTCGTTAAATACCTCATGTGTTAATACCTTAATGAGTGAATTTGCTAGCATAAATTCATCCTTATGTGTTCTATGTGAAATTTGAACTCTTTCCTTTATCAACAAAAAAACTTGTTGTCTCGCCGAAATATGGCAAGCCAGATTTTGCAATCATATCCATAATAAGATGTCTCAAAACTTAGACATAATTTGTAAGGAACTACAAATGTCTACACGACACCTTTTCCAGAATAGTTATTTCAATTTGCACTTAGATATAGCCAAATGAATTATTAATGGCATCCAATAAAATCGGAAACAAAAATACCAAATGATCTCCAAAAATTTGATTTCCGATAATTGAGCATAAAATCATTTTTGTTCTCTAAGAAAACTTTATAAAACCTTTAGAATTTTCAAAATAAACCATATCAATGTTAATTATTTGCCAAAATATTATGTAAAGCGATATCCAAAAGCTTACATACTTAATCATACAAGAGATTTTCAAACATAAGTAGTCTTTTGCATATATTAACTTTATACTCATTCTTAGGGCAATAAATGAGTTAAACTTAATTGTCTTTAGTAGTGAAATGCTCCCACTGAACTTACGGTATCTACAACTATCGACTTTATTTATCCCAACACCAAAACGGTATAATAACTTAATGATAATTATATTACCATAAATAAGGAGACAACTCAAACGAGTCATAATTAATATCACATGATTCTAAAGATTTTTCCAATAACCAAAGAGAAAAATATCTTTATAATCAATGTCTTTATTTAGATGAAAATTCTCGAATAGACATACCAAATATCTCTCAATGTTGTCATTGAAGTCTTTTCGGTCTTAAATTCATTTACGACCAATTAGACTCAAACTTATTGACAAATAAACGAGATTCTAAAATATCATTGTCATCCCAAAATCTCATCTAATGTACCTAATAGCTTATTTTGAGATTGTTGAGTTTGCCTTTAGATGGTGAATCTTTAAATATTACTTTGGTGATCCAAAAGTTGCATATTGAACAATGTTACGAAGGAATCATTGTCAAATACAATAATAGTAGGATATCATAATCCTTACCAAAGATAAAGTCAATCACCTTTTCTCCCACTCAAGCTCAACTCTCTCAAATAAACTTTACATCCCATTATAAAAGATCTTCTAAAGTTCTTAACAAAAGTAGTAACTTGCATTCTTAAATCCAAGTTCTATTGAGAGACCCGAAAGTCTTACTTTAGTTGGACCAACCCCAAATATACAAATATCTAAGAATATAATTTTGCATACCTAAGATCCATATGGTGATTTAGTTTGCCTACTACTTAGTTTAGAACTCTAATAGTAATGAATATTGCATTATCAGTTGCTTCTCAAAAATTTTACGGTAAAGAAAATAGACGAATCATATTTCTTACCATATCCTTAAAAAGTATATGTTTTGTACATATAAAACGACATGCAAATAAGAGGCATTGTTGTCATAGATAATGAAACTATAATATTTGAATATAGAAAGAGATAAAACTTAACCGTAAGCTCTTTCAAATTCAAATGACTTTAATCAATGACGACTTAAATCCATATAGCCTCAATTACATTTGTTTTATCATAGTCCTGTATAAATGTATCTTTCAACATCACTTGACCATTGACTCCACAATTAGTAACATTTGCACTATAATACTTTGTGAGAAATTACCCTCAAAATACCTAAATGTACAAAATAGAATTAAAGTAATTAAGATTAAAATGAGAAGCGTACTTAGAACATTCTCACTATCATGCAAAAATAAGAAACTGAATTCCTTATATTATTACTTTTGCATTCCAAATGTGGTGTCCTACTGCAACTTTATTATGAGGGATAAATGCAAATCGAGTACTTTTGTATTTTCTCGTTCAAACAATACCAACGAGAGAACATACATTTCCTAATGTACTCCTAAATGTTCCACATTCCTAGGTGAAACAATAATTAAGAAGAAAGAACCCTTTGCATTATTGACCTCTTAATGCCCTAAATATTATTTAATAATCAGTGCCACAAGCACATAAAATTCAGCTTTGACAAATAACTTAAAGTAAACAGAAAATCAATTTAGAGAACAAAACCAAAATGCTTACAATTAATATTTATGTTGTAACATAAATGAATTATGGGAAAATGAACCAAATGAGGACACATTACAAGGAACCTAGTACAACATTAATCTCGTCGAAGGACAGAAAATTAACTGCAGCGGTATCCTTGTTGCAATGATCAAACACTGATAATAAGTTCTGTCAGACAAAGTCTATCGAAGGACCGGTCAATGCCCACATGAAAAGAAGAAAAGAGGGTAATTATCACATGTTTATCATCACAGGTACTTTGTTATTTGGCCAGGCTATGTCAGACCGAAGGGTCGATCATAACTCGCATAAATAACTTCACACCATCATCTATGTAAAATCAATAAAATTTATCTCCACAACAGAGGTTGCGAAGGCTACGTGCTATTTTGATTAACCAAATTGAAAATTACTAGAGCAATCGGGTAAGAACAAATAATTATTACTCAATTAAACAACGTTAAACGTCGTCCCCTATAAAATACATATGGATTGAATCCGACTTTATATTGATTTAAAACTTAAATAACTGAAATGTGCTTGAATTAAATTTCAAACAAACTCAAATCCAAAAATTAACATAATTTGAATTTAGGACCCAATAATAAAGTAGGCCAAAAATCCATTCCGGTATGTAGAATAAATCTACGACAACAACGAGTCTAATAAAATAAGCTCAATATAACCATAATTGGATTTGAAACTTAAAACCATAATAGGACTCAAGTTCATAGCTTCTAACTGTATATGGGTTATATTTTTACAGATTAATTATCGAATAAATTCAATAATAATTCAATCTTTATGAGTTGAATTAATTCCACCCTTTGTTAACCCAATACCATATATTCAAGTTCATTATCCAAAATTCCTTATATGAATTTGAGTCAAATAAACCCAAAATTCAGTCCTTATAAAGATGTCAAGATCAACAAATATTAATCCCAAAATCTAATCTTAATTTGGACTTAATGTAATTGAATTTAACACTAATTTTAATTTGAGTCCGAAAAAATGCAATTATACATGAACATGAGTTTATAGTTACTGTATTTGAATTTTAAGTTCATCAAACCAGACTTTAAAATCAACTTAATTTAGATTTGAACCTCATGTAACCACATTAGACTCATAACATACCAAGTTCAATATATAAATTTTAAGTTAAAATCAATTTGTAATTTGAGCCAAAACTTGAGGATAACCTAAATATCAAAATATTAGCTCAAAATTTTATCCACATTAAAATTTAAATTGAGAACTCGTATAAGTTAGCAATGTAGCGTTATCGGCCAAATTGTGTCAAACTGAATAGCCGATCACAATTCGCATAACTAAGCTCACATTACCATCTATGTAATGTTCAAGAAAATCGCTCTCTACATCAGAGGTTACGAAGGTAAATTGTTGTTTTGATTGATTTAATTGAAAATTACTAGATTATCCAAACGAGAATATGTAATTATTCTCCAATAAAATACATTCCCAATTTAATTTTAATTAAAGTCTAGAAACCAAATTAGACTTTAAGCTATCAACTTTATTCAGATGAAAGCCATGTAAATACAAATTAGGCTTAAATCTAATTTAATAAGTCTAAAAGCACCAAATTAGACTTAAAACTCATCGATACAAATTAATTAGATAAACTCAATTACAATTTATATAACCCAGGATAGTCAACAGAGAGTTCCTTTTTGTGGGTTGAGCTCTGAAACTTGAACAATGTCCAACATTATAAAAAAAAGGAAAAGATGAGCTCGTAGAGTTGAAGATTAAGTCCCACAACCACAAAAAAAAAAAAGTTTGCTTGGAGAATTGAAAATTACTCTACGCTGAATGTTAAAGTGCTCTTATCCAAGCCTTTTATGGTTGGTTGGGTAATGCAAATGAAGACAAAGGGCCCAATTGTTATTTTCTTACCCAAATGTTTCAGGTCAACAAAGAACAAGCAATTAGGACCACATAAAAGGAAATCACTGGAAAAACCTGAAATAATAATAAATCACAGAAGGTCCCAAATGAAACATAAATTGCACTTAGGTCCCAGAAAATTCAAAAATTTTAAATCAACCCCACAACCCCCCCCCCCCCCCCCAAAAAAAAAGTCCGAAATACCCTCTTCTTCAATCTACCAAATTTGCCGTCACTGCAACACCCCACAATCACCACCTCCACCTGCTAGTCCACCGGTGACACTCGAATCCATCCAGATGAGGAGGCCGAACCACAACCGATGACAAAACGGAGAAGGATTAACCAACGAGCAAACCCTCTAGTCAATCCCCCATGCGCCATCAACGATCTCGACGTCCCAATCAAGTGCGCAACAGCAACGCCGTTGGACTCCACCATACTTTTCCCAGATTCTCGACAGCCCAAAACCAGACAAGGACTTGATGGGAGGCGTCAAGCTACCGCATAGACCAAACATGGCCGTCGCCGCCTCTCGCCCCCATCTGGTACGTCTCGGCAGTGGGGATGAAGGTGACGTGACAAGCGTACGACCTTGAACCTTATGCCCGTTGCTTGTCTCCCTTACGGTGGTCACTTATAGTGGCGGGTGGATTTATGAAAAGGAAACCAAATTAGGGTTTTGGAATTGAATTGGGTTTGTAGGCGTGTTCTATTTTATTATTATTATTAATAATTTAATCACTCAAATAGGCAATCCAGTAGGTTCAACTATTCTGCACAGATTTTGTTTCTTGATTTTAGGAAAAAGTTTTAAGCCAAAACTTTGGCTTATGAGAGAATCTTGCGATAAAAGAGAAAAAAAAAACAAAAAAACTTGATAAACAAAACCTCGTTTCAGAATAAACAAAAAGGTTCGAATCACAGTATTAAGAAAATATCACATAATTCTATAAATTCCAACGATTAAGCAGTGATGACTGTTCTGATACCACTTGTTGGAATTTTATAGATATAAACACATAAAATTCATATAACATATCATAAAACATGCGGAATAATTCTAGAATATTAACATCATGCTATAATCATTAGAGATTTATGGATTAACGGAATACCTGGATCCACAGTCGTAATTCGTATGTAGAAATCAACTCCCGTAACACAAGACGGGACTCCTAATCCAAAAGCAAGCAAGAACACGAACACATATGGGTTCGAGTTGATTTATGATCTTCCTCACCTAAATCTTTTAAGGGACCTTAGTTTTCCATCTTGATGGGGAGAGTAGAAAACAGTGTACGATTTAGTATATTGAGGACCATAACCACATAGTCTTTATATAGTTATCAATTCGGATTTCCCATAATCTCCTATACTGATTTTATCTGGTATCTACTCATTAAGTCCATATCAAATTCCCTGTCTCTTATACACATCTAGATGTGTATAAGAGACAGCACTGCAACACCCCACAATCACCACCTCCACCTGCTAGTCCACCGGTGACACTCGAATCCATCCAGATGAGGAGGCCGAACCACAACCGATGACAAAACGGAGAAGGATTAACCAACGAGCAAACCCTCTAGTCAATCCCCCATGCGCCATCAACGATCTCGACGTCCCCAATCAAGTGCGCAACAGCAACGCCGTTGGACTCCACCATACTTTTCCCAGATTCTCGACAGCCCAAAACCAGACAAGGACTTGATGGGAGGCGTCAAGCTACCGCATAGACCAAACATGGCCGTCGCCGCCTCTCGCCCCCATCTGGTACGTCTCGGCAGTGGGGATGAAGGTGACGTGACAAGCGTACGACCTTGAACCTTATGCCCGTTGCTTGTCTCCCTTACGGTGGTCACTTATAGTGGCGGGTGGATTTATGAAAAGGAA